>OVBE01010174.1:0-15266 GCA_900406425.1 Iberis pinnata
GGTCATTGAAATTTGTTATTAGTTTACAAATTAAATAAAGTTTCAAAATTTTTATTATTATTATTCATATAATTAATATTCCTATATTATATATATATATAATTATTATATTTTAAATATAAATTTCATAAAACAATTAAAAACAAAAATTTTAAAATAATAATCACAATACCTTAAACCCTAAACATTTCTAAATTTTGCAAAACACATTTTCCTAAACCCTAAATCCTAAACATTCTAAATTTTGCAAAATATATTTTCCTAAATTCTAAACCCTAAACATTTCTAAATTTCACAAAATACATAACCTTAAACCCTAAACCCTAAAAAATTTTAAATATCAAAATATATAATTCCCTAAACCTTAAAACCCTAAACATATTAAAATTTCGCAAAATACATAACCTTAAACCCTAAACCCTAAACATTTTTAAAGTCCAAATATACAATTCCCTAAATCCTAAGCATTTCTAAATTTCACAATACACATTTCTAAATCAAAATCTCAAACATTTCAAAAAACTAACAAAATCCCTAAACTACTCAAATCTCCTAAATTAACCGTTTAAATTCTTTAAAAAATTCAAAAAACACTTAAATCTACCTAAAATACTTACATGGAGTTTGGATTCACCATTTGATCAGTTGTTTCTTGATGATTTTGAGAGGTTTTTGAGGTTTTTTTTTGTTTTTCACGTGCAAAGTGAAGAAGAGTAGTCTTGTTTTTTTGGGTTATGCTTTCGAATTCTGACGGATAAATCCGTTAGAAATCGAAAAAATTGAGTTTCGCATGTTTCCAAAATTTTTGGGAAGTTTGAACGCGGCAAAAATCCTTGTTCTATCAATAATCCGTTAGTATTTATGACGAATTACTGACAGAACCAGTTTCTGACGGATATAACTTGTCATAAATGCATGACCTGTGATTGGTTGAAATTTCTGACGGACCGTCAGTAATTCGTCAGAAATGGAGAAGAATTGACGAACCATATTTCTGACGGATTATTGACGGTCTGGATAAGGATCTGTAAGAAATTCTAAAAAGAGATTTAGGGACTTGTTTAGGGTTTAATTATTTTGTAATCGTTATTAGAGTTCTAATTATGTTCTAATGGTAGTACATTTTTAATCATAATGTATTACTAATTTAACACAATCAAAATGTCCATGTTTCCACGTTTAATTATTTCGAAGTTACGGTTTATCATAATGTAAGTTCATAAACACGTTGGAATATTAACGTGCGTTTATCTACTTTTGTAAAAAACGTTTGAATTTTTTTTGGAATTGTGTAAAAACCCAAAACTATATGTATTTATTCATAATTAGGGTGTATGGTTTCAAAACCCAACTTCAAACTAATGTTTAGGGTTTCAAATCCCTAAAATGAAGTTACTGATGATATTTCTGACGGATATCTGATAGGTTTAAGGTTATTCGTCAGTAATCCGTCATAAGTTTCACATACTAGAATTCATAGTTAAATTTCTTACATACTAGAATTTCATACATATTTCATGGTTCTATACTTTATCCATGTATAGATGTCATTCATTGCTGATATGTAATTAATTATATTTCTGACGGATTTCTGACGGATTTAAGGTTATTCGTCAGAAATCCGTCATAAATACTGACGGATTTCTGACAGATAAGCCTAAATCCGTCAGAAATGTAATTAATTTTTTTATAAAAACTAATAGCAACAACATATATATAAGAACATTACAACAACAATAAAGAGACAATTATAAACTACCCGGACGATGATGAATAATCTGAAGGATGAATCCGTGTCATCTTGAAAGTCGTCGCCGGACTTCTTGTTCACATCATGTATAACGATGTCTAAATCACTGAAAATGTCATGTCCACCACAATGTTTACGTTCATAGAAGGTTGAATCTCAGCTAGTGAACCATTTTCGATCGGCTGTAGCGGTTCATGCTCATAAACACCTTCTATCATTCTTCTAGGATTGACTTGTGTTACCGTTATCCAAGGATCGTACCTAGCTGAGATGCGTGGGTACCTAATGTAAGATACCTGCAAATTTTTTGACCATTAATATGTTATACTAACGGGATAAGGAGGTATTGAATAAAGACAATATTGTTGAATTTGTACCTGATCTGCTTGTGAAGCAAGAATAAAAAGGTCATATCTCCCAAGTTTTCTGCGCGAGTTTATCGAAGTGACGCCAAACTTGTCTACTTTGACATCTCGACCCTCAGTTGGATCATACAAATCACACATGAAGACAACACATCGCATGTTCAACATCCTTGAGTATCGGACCTTCAATATCTCGAAGAATGTCATAGTACACAACATCTTCGGAAGTAGAATAAATGCCATGGTCTAATGTTGTCCTTTCCCTACCCAATTCGTGAACCTTGAATGCGAATCCTCTAGTGCAATATCTTGGGTACGACGTAACAATGTTGTTCGGACCTCTCGCAATTTTAAAGAACCAGGTGGGAAACATTGGCCCAGTAGATGTATCCTCTCGAATCTATAAACATTTACAAATTTGTAAAATTTTAGAAGATGTGGAAAAATGTTTTTGTTGTTAGCAATTAAACAAACACTTACAAAATTTTGTAGCCACTTGTAATACTCCTCTTGTTTATGATATTTTATTTCATCTTCGGATATGTTCGGGAAGTAACCACGAACCATTGCCATGTATATCCTACAAGGTTTTTAGATACACAAGTTATATACACGATCCAAGCGAAAAAAGAACCGAAAGTGAAATGCATTATTCATGTTTACCTTTCGTATTCCAACATATCTTCACAATTGCTGAGGATGTACGTATGTAGATGTTTCCACTCAGCCGCAGTAAGTTAACGATTCTTACCTTTTCCGCTAAGTCACCCGATTTGTTGGAACACACTAGGGACATAAGCAACATACATAGAATGTTGTCCACCATCGTCATGTCGACTTGTTCTACAGCTTATCGTTGCCACATACCTTGGAAAGTAATATTACGAAAAATTTGCGGCTTCTTCGTTGATGCTCTGTGCTACAATAGACCCCTCGACTCTACTAAGATTTTTGACCTTCTTCTTCATGTGGAACATGTACCTCTCTAAAGGATACATCCACCGATATTGGGCTAGACCACCAAGTGCTGCTTCACGAGGAAGGTGAACCTCTATATGTTCCATAGTGTCAAAGAATGACGGTGGGAAAATCTTCTCTAAATCGCAAAGGATAATTGGTATACTCCTCTGTAACGTGGAAATACCATATGCGGTAAGTGTCTTTCGGCTAATGTCATGGAAAAATGCCGATGCAAATAACTATATAAGTAAAACAAATTTATAATATATAAGTAAAATACACACATATGACTACATTTATACCTAAAATTGCTTCGTGGACATATTTCATAAGGAGATGGTCAAATGCAAAAGGGAGAAGGCGTTGCATAACTACATGAAAATCGTGACTTTTCATCCCAATGAATTTGTCTTCTCCGATATTAATACAATTTCTCAAATTAGATGCGTATCCATCAGGGAATTTGACCCTATGAATAATCCAGTTGAAGAATTCAACCTTTGTATTCTTAGATAATCTAAATGCATGAATTGGTCAAACTCCATCATCCGTAATGTGAAGTTGAGGACGAAAAAATTTTATGCCAAGTCTAACCTAGACTTGAAATTGTCTTTGGTGTTCCCTTGGACATTTAGCACGGTGTTCATAATGCTGTTGAATAATTTCTTCTCAATGTGCATGACATCTAAGTTATGTCTCAACAAATGGGTTTTCCAGTAAGGAAAATCCCAAAATATGCTTTTCTTTTGCCAATTATGATTTATACCTGCATACTCAACATTTACGTGTCCATTCCCACCAACGTTTGCATAATTGGTCATTTCAACACCATAATCTTCCATTTGGATTAATAGCTCTGTGCCATCTAATTCACGTGGTGGACCGAGGGGGGGGGGTAAAAATCGTCTATGACAATCAAACCAACAAGTTTTTCTCCATTCTTCATCTGGAAGGAATCAGTGTTGTTGTTACAATATGGACATGCTAGTTTCTCATATGTTGTCCATCTAGATAGCATCCCATACGTTGGAAATCGCTTATAGTCCACATATGAACCGCACGCATCTTAAAACTATGTTGTAAAGACACGTCATACACCTCTTCTCCATAATCCCATAACATCTGCAACTCATATATCAATGGTTGCAAAAACACATCAAACGATCATTTTGGATGTTCTGACCCTGGTGCAAGAACAGAGAAAAATAAAAACTTTCGGTTTATAGGAATACTGTCTACCATGATTCCCAAATGGGCTGAAACCATATGTACTTAATCCGAGATAGACATTCCGTGTCTCGCATGCAAAAACTAGATATGTAAACTGAAAATGACGCCAAACTTCTGCATCAAAAGGATGTGTAATCTCTCCATCAAATCTATGCTCTACATGCCATCTCATTGTAGGAGTTATTCTCACAGATTGATACAACCTCTTAAACCTATATGTTAGTGGCAAATACCACATCCTCTTGTATGGTACTAAAACTCTACCACATGTATCTCTATACCTTGGTTTTCGACAATATTGACATCGAGTCCGTGTTTCATCGCGTCTCCAATAAATCATACAGTTGTGGATGTACATGTCTATAAACTGATACGACAACCCAAGACCCGACACAAGTTTTTGTATCTCGTAATATGAACCTGGAGCACTGTTATCCTCTGGCAAGATATCCCTCACGAACTTGGCTATTTCGTCAACTGCATCCTCATGCAAGTTATAATATGTCTTTATACCCATCAACCTACTAGCAGATGATAAAAGAAAATG
Organism: Iberis pinnata; assembly: GCA_900406425.1. Lineage (NCBI taxonomy): Eukaryota > Viridiplantae > Streptophyta > Magnoliopsida > Brassicales > Brassicaceae > Iberis > Iberis pinnata. The sequence goes on from OVBE01010174.1 coordinate 4,853, forward strand.
ACCATCTCTACATCCACTATATAATAGCTGATTCGCTGCATCTTACATACCAAAAAAACTTTTGTGCTTCTAAATTTGTGTTCGAGCCCAATATGACGAGCTAGAGCACAATCTGGAAGTCTTTTGTCGAGCTCAACATATTCATCGAATATTAGCTGTATCTTAAACCTAGTTTTGGTGCAGGGTGACAAACCCGGTATCAACAACTACTAATATTTTAATTACTCTTAGGCCAACCTTGTTCAGTTTCATTAAATTTATGCAACGATGATCTCTTTAACAAAATGTTTTTTTTTCCTTTTATCATAAAGACTTTTGATTTTTTTTTTTTATCTAATCGCTCCATATGTAAGAAAATATACATATGAGAGATAAAAATAAATATATACTATATGTACGTTCTCATAATTTGTTTTCTCTTCTTGTTTTATATTTGTGTTTTTCTTTTTTCTGCAGATTGTTTTACATACGTATATTTCATTAAATTGATGACCTTTTGACAAAAAAACTTTATCTTCCCCTTTTTCTTCTTTTTTTTTGAATTGGGCTGCGTTTTTTTTCCTTTTTCAAAAAGAAAATTGAAAATATGAATTAGAAAATAAAAGTAATTAGATTAATAAATAAGAATCTAGATTCAGGTAGGAAAAGGAAAACCTCAAGTATTCTACTCGTGTTCTTATATATAAGACGAGATATATGGAAAACCTAAAAGAAACATATCTTCAACGACAGAAACCTAATGACGACGATGATGTCCGATCTTCCAACAGATTTAGTAGAAGAAATTCTCTTTAGGGTTTCAGCCATCTATCTAAAACGATTACGATCTACTTGCAAAAGATGGAATGCTTTATTCAAAGATGAAATATTCAGAAAAAGACACTTTAGTAAAGCTCCAAAACAGTCTCAGATTCTAATGTTGAAGGAATATAATATTTGTCCAATGAGTTTAAATCTCAATGTTTCTCCACCTTCTTTAAGGTTTAAAGATACACTTCGCCTAAAGGATCCTCGCCGTTGTCATTCAAAACAAGTCCAAATAGCCAATGTTTTTCATTGTAATGGTTTATTATTATGCACCACCAAAGATTATAGACTGGTGGTTTGGAATCCGTGTTTAGGAGAAACTAGGTGGATTCATCACAAATCTGGATACAAGTACTATCATAAGTTTGCTCTAGGGTACCACAACCTCGAAACTGGCAATAGCTACAAAATCCTGATGTGGCACATCACGAACGAGGATGTTGTTAAATCTGAAATATTAGAGTTTAGCTCTAACTCGTGGAGGGTTCTTAGTGACGACTATCTCAATTGCTTCATACAAGCAGATGGTGTGTCTGTGAAAGAAAATAGTTATTGGATAGCTTTTGATAAAGAAACACGCAATAATATCTTAATGAGCTTTGATTTTACAAGAGAGAGATTCGGACGTTTATATTGTTTTACAACATCTATGAATTGTGGCAGTATGTTTCCATCAAGTGTTGGTGAACAGCTTTTGGTGTTAAGAAGGATCCCAAGTTCATTAGTGGTGGAGATATGGGTGACCAGCCAAATTAATGCAGAAAAGGCCTTATTTAACAAATCCTTTACGATGGATTTACACACATACACTAATTGGTGTTATGTTAGCTCGTGTCTTGTAATCGACGAGGAGAAGAAAATGGTTTTGTTTTGTAACCAATTATCAAGTGATAACAGATCGAACATGGTATATACTATTGGAGAGAATGATAATTATCATACAGAAATCGCTTATTTAGAATCTACAAACAAACCATATTGGCTAGAAAACGAATACACATACAAAGAATGGTGTCCACGACTTTTCAATTATGTTCCAAGTTTGGTTCAAATCCATCAAGGTAGATGCAAAAGGAAAGAAACAAACTACTATATATTATTAAAACTACTTCTTGTATTTTCATGTCTTTATATTATTTTTTTGGAAAGATAATCATTATTTTTATTAATATTGAATATTTACTTTCTTCATAATTGATTCCAGTGTTTTTTTAACTCCTTGTATTTTTCATATTTCTTCATTTTCATCTTCGGCATAAAAAAGATATTTGAAGTAGATTGAATAATTATGTAACTGATAAGCCAAATCATATAAAACAACATATGTAATACATTATATTATATTCACAACCCCTAGACAAAACAGAGTTCTTTACTTGAAAATTTGGATAGCTAAAAGAAAACACGGCCATATTGATGGACCTATCCGTCAATCTGCCGTTAGAAACATGTGTTTTCGACAGATTATCGATGGAATAGGTCTGTCAGTCCTAGTGCGTCAATAATCAATTCCCGTCAGAAATACCGTTAGTTTGTTATGGAATAACTAACGGGCTAATTACTGATGAACTTTTTGACGACACAATACGTCAATAATAAGCCATCAGTAATTCCGTCAATAAAATCTTGTCAGTAGTTCCGTCACAAATTACTGATAGCGTTTCTGACGGTTTGTATCATTGACGGATATACTCCGTCAGAAATTACTGATGGATTTATTGACCGATTTGAGTATAATTAAAAGATAATAATATTAATTGATTTAATTAATTGATTTTTAATTAAATAAATATTTAAAAATATTAATTCAAAATATTCATAAAAATAATATTAATTTATTTGATTAATTTATTTTTAATTGAATAAATATTTAAAAATATTAATTCAAAATATTCACAAAACTAAAATTACATATTGATTTTTTGAAACAAGGTTGTAGAGCATCACCAATGGTTAAACACTAATGGAGGGTGCTTAACCATTTTTAACTAATTTAATACTTCAGAAACTGTGGGTTAGAATAAAACTTTTTTGGCTTCCAATGGTAAGATACTCTTGATCCTTAAAAAAAAAGTTATATTTCATTCAACAAATTATATTTCAATTTATAAATTAGATTTTAAATTAGATTTTACATTTAGATTAAACAATTTTAGATTCTTAAATTTTTTTATTTTTGTAAACATTATATTTTACATATCACAGATAATCATTAAAGATGAAACATACATGAAATGCATTGCATACAAGAAAATATATTCGGTCAATTTTCAGTTATTTTTCGGTTATTTTTGGTTTTTGGTTATTATCGATTTTTTCGGGTTTTTTCAAAGAAAGTAATAATAAACCAATCGCTTATCGAATTAGAACCAAAATTGAAATTATTTTTGTGCCGATTAGGTTTCACTATATAGCTTGGTTCGGTTCGTGAAAACTTTAGTCCAGTTCGCATTTTCGTTGGTATCTCGGGTCTGAAATACCCGGAACTGACTTAGAACCGAAAATTTCAGATATTCTCCGGTTCCTTTAACATGGAACCAAACCCAGTATTATAAAAGTATCAATTGGATATTAGAATTTAGGATCCGAAGAACCAGAACCGAACCGAATCCAGAAAACCATAATCTAAAAATAAAATAAAAATCAACCACCCTAGTGCCAACACGTGGCAGCTAAGGGTCGGTTGTTAAATTGTTTATGTTAAGATCGACCTTAACATACTTAACCTATTTTTATTTATTTAATTTACCTAAATACACTAAGCACCCTCTAAGCACCATTGTTGGAGATGGTATTAAGATTGCGATTACATTCGAATGATAGCACATTGATTATTATATAGCATTAATAAGAGACATTCATATATTTTGTCTACAAATATCAAACTTTACCGGTAATCATCTTATAAGTTCATAAACTGTTTCGATACATGTACAATCATATTATTTGAAATTAGTTTTTGTATTCTTTCGTTATATGGTTATGATATTGAAACATGATATCAGTTCATATATATGTTTAGTGTATATGTTTAGGTTCAGAAATCTTAAAATTGAAATATAGGGTTTGAAACCCTATATTGAAAATTAAGGGTACGAAGTACTATATTTCGTAAACTTTTACTATGTGGTTTTAAGTTAAATATATAAGTTTGTAAATGAATAAAATATTTGACATACATATAACTTAAAATTAGTTTAAGGTTTGAAAGCTTGAAACCCCATATTTTATAAACGGACGGCGTTATTGACGGATAGTACGTGCCGTCAATAATGCCGTCAATAATTATTAACATCATTATTGATGGTGTTATTGATGAATATTACGTGCACATCAATAATGTCGTCAATAACTAGTAAATCTGGTTTAGGGTTTTATTTAGGATTTAGTTTTTGAAATAAGATGTTAGGATTTCGATTACATAGCATATTCATTATTATAAAGCGTTAATAATACACATTCATATATTGTTGTCTATGAATATCAAACTTTACCTGTAACATCTTATAAGTTCATAACTATTTCGATATATTTACGATCGTATTATCTGAAATGAGTTTTTTTGTAATCTTTCGTTATATGGTTATGATATTGAAACATGAATTAGTTCATATATATGTTTATTCATATATATATATAGTATATGTTTAATGTATACATTTAGGGTCATAATCCCTAAAAGTGAAATCTAAGGTTTGAAAGTTTACAACCCCATATTTTAGAAACTGACGGTATTATTGATGGATATTACGTGCTCGTCAATAATTATTGACGGGCATGTAATATCCATCAATAACGCCGTCAATACTTGAAAATAATTAATTTTAGTTAATCATAATATTAATTATCAAAATAATTTATTTTAATTAATTAGAATATTAATTTTAATATAATCAGAATAAAATTAATTAATCAGAATATTAATTATTGACGGATGTTGTGACAGCATATTGACAGATATGTCCGTCAGAAATTTACCGTCATTTCCTTTTCTTAGAATCTCTCAATGTTTTAGTCAATTTGCCGATTGGTTGCATAACTTTCTTATCATATCATTTGGTATGTACATTAACATATTGCCTTATGTATATCTATGTTTATGGTGCCAAAAAATTATCAAAGGATGAAGAAATAGAAAGAGTATTGAAGAGCCAAGAAAATATATCAACAAATGTTTTAAACACGCTATTGGGAGATCGACCCAAATTAGAAAGTGAAGGTTCCAGAAAATTGAGAATATCTCCAAGATATATCAATATCTTGGAATAGGAAATTTACATTTATTACTAAATATATTGCTTAGATTTAATCTACTTAATTAGGAAATTAGATCTACTTATTCATCTATAAATATCATTATACTTTTGTATTTTATTTTTCATGAGAGTCTAATAATAATTCTTTCTAAACACTTTTGTGTTCTTTACTCTCATCAAACTTATCACACACAACAACATATAGATGTTTTAATTAAAGAACAATGCAAAAAAACATAAATCATTCTCGTTTGAAATTTGGAAAGAACCAAGGAGCATGAGATAATTGAATGGGCGAAGAAACAAAGTGTGGTAGTTCAACTTTCTTTGAATCGAGCTTTTATATAAATATTTCAGGTTCCTCAAATTCATCTATAGCATTGTCATGATAACTGAAGTAGATTGAGTTACTAATAACCCCCTCAAGATCTTTACCAACAATAGTAATACCCAAATCCAAAATAATCGACTCATCACCCAAAGAGACGATGTCTTCCTTTTCACCACTCTTAGGTGAATCTACCTTGTAGATTTTAAACTCCCATGCTGCTAGCATACACACACATCGTCTTCTCTAGTCTCATGTTCTTCTTCTTCTTTTTGTATGTTCTCTACATACACAGTAATGACACCCTCATTAACTACATCATCCCTTGAGTGAAAATCGCATAAATACACAAGAAGATGAACTTCCATGACCCACTCTAGAAAAATGCTCATCCCGCTGCCCTATATGAAAATCGTTCATCACCTCCACATTCAAATAACTTCTAAATGGCTGTAAATCCGAAGACGTAAGATACACATCCTTGTCCTCACCATCTACATTGTATAATGATCTTGGAGGTTTCATTAGCAATGGAAATGTAGCTCAATTTCAGTCTCACTGTACTTTCATCTACCCCAACTTTTCTACATATCCTCTCTCTTAGCATCAAGTAAGAAACCTCTTCAACAGATGTCTTAACGCTAAATTGTATGTGCGACCTCCAAAAATCCATTTATCCTCATCTTCCGTCTTTATATAACTTCATACATAATCAAAATATATGTATATCATGTTGTTCATTCTATCTTAGAATCATAAAAACAAAATATCAATTCTCAATATCACATTATTACAAGTTATACATTTCCATTGATAATAGTTATCCCTAGTATTACTTAGTGTAACCGAGTTATATCCAGATTTTCCTAGTTATACCTTGTGACTCAGTATTTCCAATTCTACCCAGTTTTTCCTAGTTATACATTATCACTCAATATTACATGTTTTACCCAGTTATATCGTATCATTTGGTGTTACCAGTTATACCGTCTCACTTAGTATTACCAATTCTACCTAGTTATACCTTATAACTTAGTATTACTGTGGTCTTACCAGTATATTATCAACTCAACCTTGAGTTATACAGAACGCAAATGGGAAACGAAATTCGATGATTTCAAGCTGAATCCATTTTAATTACAAATGAATCACCATGATTTAATAGTTACAATACCAGTACTAAGTTCAATTCTAAATGCCCAAACAAAAAAATTGGAGAATTTATTGCATTTAAACAAATTTGAATTAAAGATGAGAGAGGTACCTACAATGGTGATGAAAATGGAGGGGAAGAGGGAAGACACAACTGCTCGCCGGACTCACCGAGAAGTCAAGCTGGCTTGAGAGATATCCAAGATGGGCGTCGAGAGGAGAAGTAGATGAGAAGAGAAGAGGAAGCCCCTGCACTTGAGGGGAGCTTGGATTTCGATTTCGATGGAGGAGAGAGATATGATATTTTTAATTTTAAAATTTTTGTAAAAATTATTGAGGGTAAAATGTGAATAACACATTTTCATTAAATATTATAGGGTATTAGATTAAATGGTGGTAGGTGATACACTCAGGTTTTAACCCAAATATATTCACTGCAAGTGCACATCAAATGCAGTAGTATACAAGGGATCGAATCCACAGAGACCAAGAATGTACGACTCTCAGTTTAAAATCCAATCAAGCTAGGAATAGATTTAAAAGATGGTGTTGATTTGAAAGTAGCAATAACGATAAAGTAAAAACGATTGTAAACTAAATAACGAAAACGCTAGGCAATAGGGAATTCTACAGGTATTCAGGTTAAAAGTCAAGGTTACCATGCAAGATTTACTTTGAAAATAGTTCCCAACTCAAAAGACAAAAGCTAGACTAATCTCCTCCCGAAGTATTAGATCCCTATGTTCGAATTACAAAGGAAAAACTCTCGCGGTATTTAGATAATTCAAACATGCTTTTCAATTCAGATTCGATATGTTCATAAGGCCCTAAGACAATACTCTTGCACTTACTCATCTTGACTAGGTCAGATCTCTAAACCAAATCCCTTTGTGTTTATCAATATAATATAATTGAACTAAATGGCCTGTTTAATTCATGCATTGGTAACAAATCTAGACTGAGAACCTAACAATTTCAATCCATTCTATCAAACCCTAACAATTAACCTGGTTTCCTTGGGAGAAACCCTACATTGAAAAGTAAACACAAATCATAATCAGAGAAGAACACATATTCAAAAACCAAATTGTATAAATAAAAGATAGAGTTTAGAAATCTTCTCCAAGAACACAAGGATGAGATTCATCTCTCTGTAAAAACTCTCTAAAATAAAAAAGTGGTTGAATGAATGATTTTGTGATAAAATAAACCCTAGACTAATGTTTTATATAGTGATAAAAACAAAGAAAAATAAAATAAAATCAATAAGGTAAAGTCTTGATGAGTTGTGAGGGAAAAAGTGTAATTTTGAATAATTTTTAGTGATTCTCGAGTGCACGGATCAATTGATCCCTTCCCGGATCGATCGATCTAAATTTATGTAAGTTTCCAGTAGGTTTATATCGATTGATCCCTTTCTGAATCGATCGATCTGTCGTCACACTTTCGGCACATGTTTCTTCTGCGAGACAACTTGACAAGTCTTCAGTAAAATCGCCATAACTTTCGATTGCTCCAATTGATTCACCTCAAACCACTTTCATATGAAAGCTAATTCACGTGGATATCTTGTGTCAAAATTTAAGCTCAATCCATCCATCAGAACATCTTCAAGCATTGCTAAACGTTTGACCCTTCTGCCGGATTCCGCATCTGCATATGCCAATTTGCATCCATTTTGTGTACAAATACATCTTTTTGCTCCAGAACGTCCCAAACACCTAAAAACCTGAAAATATACCAAAACTACAAGGAATACACTCGGATAATGCCAAATAGCAAGTATAAATATCCACTAAAAAGCATTAAAATCGAGTGATATCAACTCCCCCAGACTTAGATCTTTGCTTGTCCTCAAGTAAAGCAAAAACCACATCTGGAGAAGAGGTTTGAAAATGACCACACATGAACTCTCAGAATCTTAGCAACCCAAGTTTAAACATCAAAAACCACAAGACCCCAATCCTAAACAACCACTGCAAATTAACTGTTTACCACCACATAACCAATGACATACTTCCTACTCTAAATCCCAAATCGATCAAACTATCAAATCATTTCAACCAGCTCTCTACATTCAAATTAGTAAAAATAGTGCGTTCTTGCCTATGGCGTATTGATCAATGCCCACTAAAGTATCTTTTCTATCAAAGCGCCCATACCTAATAGAGCATCCAACGACTTATGTTCCTAACCCTTTTTCCCCTTTTCTCACTTCTTTTTGAAAGATTCGCACTTTTCTGCGTTTTTTCTTTTCTCATTTTTTTCGAAAGAACTTTTATGCGTTTTTCTTTTCTATTATTGTTTCTTACTGCTTTTTAAGCAGCCCGGCAATGACTACAGACTTCTAGGTCACGCTTTCAACATTTTTTAAAACCGGTTTTTTATTTTCTGAAGGGAGGGAGAGATAGGATCCAGATCATATTGAAAGAACTTGTCGGTTTACAGAAAACTGAAGAGGAAAAAACCCAGCTTTGAAAGTGTAACCAACACTTTAAGCAAGAAAATCAAGATCAAATTTAATTCATATCCGAATAGAGCTAGCATCAAATCATTAACAATCAAAAAGACCGGAACTTTCAAAAGCATAGAAATCAGTCAATGAGGTTCCAATCCTAAGTGCAACAATTAATCTAAGTCAGTAGTCAAGTAGAGAATGATATCGAAATTACACCGGGTTAGTAGTCATCATAGATTCTGGTCATTGTTTCTTCGACTCGACTAGACACAACTAAATCAAAACAAATTTTTTTGAAAATTTTCACCAAAATGATGAAACATCAAAAAGACACAAAACACGATTAGTAGCTATAAACCGTCCCCCAGACTTAAATCACACCATTCCGGTGTGAAAATAAATCCAAGAGAAGGAATAAGACCAGGACAAAGAAAAATAACAAAAATCATGAGTTCAAAGAGAGTTTCGGTACGTACCTGAGAAGGAGATCGACTAGCTTCTGAATAAACGACGGATCGATCGATCTGATTCTCCGTAGTTCTGAAAATTGATGGATGGATCGATCTCTACATCCGACCAGCTTTTCATCATTCAGAACTCACCTGAAACACTTTGAACTCACAACTAAAAATCAGCAAATTAGTAATCTAAGACCTAGACTGACCCAAAGACAAAGACAACTAAGCTAAAACACCAAAACAGTGGGTTGCCTCCCACGCAGCGCTTGTTTAACGTCGATAGCTTGACGAACTTACCTCCTAAGCTGGAGCTAGATCAGCACCAATAGATGCCCTACAACAATCACCATAATCTAAAATCTTCAGCTTCAGAACTTTACTCATCACATCCTTCGCCACATCAATTCCCTTGTCTTTAAGCTCTAAGGTAAAGATGGCTTTAACTTTTGAGAAAGGTTATGAAGTACCTTTCCTCTTCAGCTTATACTTAATTTCATCCCTAACTAGTGCTTGAGGAATCAAAGTCACTTGAGAATCTCCAACTATCACTTCATCAGCTACACTCCTTGCACCAGATTCTATATGAGATTCATGCTTCATCTTGACCTCCTTAACCATTGTGATTCTAGATGCTCTTTTAGGAGGCACTACTGGGTAGACGAACGTTTTCTTTACTTTGGTAAGGGAGATACGCTGATTAGGCATATCAACTACAACTCCTACAGATGTTAGGAAAGGTCTACCTAGAATTAGTGGCCTATCTGAGTCCACATTCATCTCCAAGATATGGAAATCAACAGGAACTAAACATCCTCCAACTTGTAAAGCAGATCATATATGATTCCAGTAGAAGTTATAGTAGAATTATCAGCAAGTTGAGAGGGCATCTTAGATGGTTTAATGCCTGAGATTCCCAATTTCTTTGCAACACCCTTTGACATGACACTCACATTAG
>OVBE01010175.1:0-15266 GCA_900406425.1 Iberis pinnata
GGAAAACTCACCCGGAAAAGTGACAAAAGTCACTGTCACAAAATTGAGTTCCAACAAGAACAACTGCGATCAACTCCTGTAGAAGACAACTGTAAAGATCATGCCCGCACCTGAAAAATATAATGTCTAATACGAAATTATAAAAAAGAGGTCCTAGCCAAAGAAACACGAATAAAAATTGCTGACAATATATAAGTTAACAAAAAATGCATATTCTCAATTCTAACAATGATTTAATGTTTTTTGAAATTAGTCACTTTTGCATTTTTCTTGCTGCAAATTATGAGGCCTATAAAAAAAATATGAGACTCAATACATGTATATGTATGTGTTCGAATCCACATCTAAAAAGGTACTTAGATGCATAATTTTCAAATTTCATTCATTTGAAACATAGTGCAGGTTCCGTTTTGCAATACCTGGCTAAGAAACACAATGCCAAGTTCTTGAGGACTTAATAAACGAAGCTCGGACGCAATTCCATCAAGAACATGGTCTGCCTTCTCATAGTGTATTTCTAACAATGAAGGTAGCTTGAGAAGTAATCCGCACAATGCAGGAAACACCTCACTAAAAAACTTACCTGACTCTTCTCTTGATATTTTCTACATCACAATATATTATAATCATCTTTTACTATCCTGATTAATACCTTTCACCTTAAGAGAAGAAGAAAGTAAAGCAAGTGTTACCTGGTCAAAGTAAAGAGCATATCCTTGTGAAGTATAAGGTGCAAGATCATATGGATTCAGTTAGAGGGATTTTCGCATACTTATGATATGCAATCCCCTGAGTTAACCATTGACTCACTTGGACCCTTAGACATTGTTAGAAGCTCTTCTTCAACAGAAGGTGGCCAGACTAAAGATGATAACTCAGGCACAAGAGGCAGATACTTAAGTAGTGATCTAAGATCTGCCCTTTTCTCCATTCTTCAAAGAAATTGGAAAAGCAGGTGATATAATGTCTATATTTGATGTTGTGTATAACACCGACCCATTTTTCATTTCTTTATAATTAATGAAACCAAAGTCAAACAGGAAAGAGACTCGCTCCTTTTTTATTTAAACAAAGGCTAATTCAAACCGGTAGAAAACTGCATGCACTCTGTAGGCCTCATTTAGAAATCGCACCCTGTTTATTTTTGTTTTGAATATGGTAATGAGCATTCTTGGTTTGGGATCTCATGTAAAATTGATTTACACTTTGGCAGAACCAAGTAAACCAACCTAAGTTTAGTTCGATTAATTTGGTTCAATTTAGTGAATTATTTAATTTAGTTCGGATTTAGTTTCGGTTTGAAAACACATTTATACTATTTTAACTGAATCAAACATAATCTACTTAAAATTAAGCAAAAAATCTGCAATAAACCGAAAACTAAAAAAAATTAACTTAAATTTAGCCGAAATTATATTCAGGTTCAATGGGACAAAAATATATAAACAAAGAAAACCAAAAACTAAATACCTATCCTTACTTTCAAGGATCAACGAGTACAGTTCTGTTTTATTTCAAACTAGTTTCTTTTCCTGCGCGATGCGCGGGTTATTGTTTTTCGATTTAAGTATAAGTAAACTCATATTTAGTATTTTTCAAAACTGTGGTTTACACAAGTTTACAGAATATAACTATCCCCTACAATGTATATACATATTTAGTTCCATGAAAGCAAAATATTTTAGAAATATTTGGAACATTTTGTTGTTGAATTTATTGGTCAATTATAAAATCGCAGAATTTGTGGGTGGTGAGGGTTATTAATTTGCTCGCCAACAATTTCAAGTTTCTTAATTGTTGTTAATGTGATGGTTCATCATTTTTCATAGAGAAGAATTCGAAACATTAGAGGTTTTATTTGTTTTTATTTTAGTTTTTTATTGGACATGTAAGATATTGATTGGTAGGATTTGTTGTTAAACTCCGAGTTATATATACTTTTGTGTTTTACTTAGTAATGAAATGTTTATAAAGTATCATAACAAACTAATAGAAGAAACATATCAAACTATGTCTACTACTATATTGCATACGAAATGATAAGTTACCATTTTCTGAATTTTCTATACTTTTGAAATGTTTAGAGACCTTAAAGATTAAAAGTCAGAAAGAAGGTGAATAAAGTGACTTAAGTCTCGACCAGCTCAAAACACACGCACAACCATTACAAAACTCCAAATACATTTTTGTCGAAACCACCAAACCAACAAACCAAGACTTGATGATCACAACACTACCTAGGTACTAACGTTGGCTCATGACGCACCGCCCAAAAAAGCAAAACCAAGAAATGGATCAATACTCATAAGGTTGCAAGGACGAAGACAAGGCAAAAGGCCAGGAGGAAGAGAGAGAAAGAGAGAGATGTAGCCTTACCAGACAAAGCAGATAGGGAGAAGAGCACTACCACACCAGCGGAGGGAGAAGAACATTCGCAGAAGACCACAGCTACACCATCAACTACAGAGCCTAGCATCCAAGCTTTCACTTATGACCAACTCATCTCGGATCTACATTGTGTCACTCAGCCACCACCAGACCAAAATAGGGAAAAACTCCGGCAAAGACACAAGGATACAACCTTGTCCTTCTTGTATTCGCTTTTGATATTTTTTTATGGTATCAACCTAGCTCAACCACTCTAAATACTTCCTTGTAGAAGTTGACCTAGATTAGAAACAGATAACATAAAATACTCTAAACGGTTGTTTGGAACTTTTCGATGGCAACTTAAAAAGACAAGCACACTGGTAAGTCAATAATGAAGCTGTCATCACTACCAACTTGCTTTCTATAACAATTTCACTGCCTCAGTACTCACAATTACATATATGATTTGGTTAACATGTTCACCATATATTTAGTTAGCAATAGTTTGTGATTGCACCTGTAAAAAGAAGACTTCCCTTGACTGTCTTTTAAATCTTGTGTAAAAAGAATATAGCGCAAGAGAGATATTGACATTGTAAGAAAGAGAGGGGAGTAAAAGAGAGTTCTCAAGAATTCCAAAAATAAATAAATGGTAATAACATATTTCTATGTCACTATAATAATGATACCTAGAAGATATGATCCAGTACTAATATCTATTTTAATCTAAAACTCGAACCCACAATCAGTGGACTCGTCATCCATCTTAGCATAGTTCTTCTAATCACCCTGACTAAATATCGACACAAGTGGATACTCAAAAACAAATAAATATCTCCGCAAATCATAAAAAAAACATCACTTTTATGCAGAGAAACAAATAAAGATGCAGTCAGAAGTGTAAGTATGATTCTTGCATTTTATCCTTCAATAGATGATCTAAAACAAGAAAAGAATTAATATGTGGCAACATCCATTCCAATATCAGTTAGAGAAAAAATGACCAGATCCAATACTTTTTTGAATTATGGTTTGGCCAAAACGATAGCTAAACTGTTTTCTGTGACAAAAAATATTTTGTGGTGTAGCTAGCCTCCTCGTTAACACTCTTAAGCTATTCAAGAGTTTACTTTCTTTTTAGTGTTAGTCACAAAGTTACCTTCATCACAAACTTCTTTATTTTTTATATAAGTTGGTTGCTTAATTAACTGAGCAAGATAGATTAAAGAAAAGAGAGAAAAACAATTTCGTGAATAGTACCAAAGAGAAACTACATTTGATTTCTCCAATTCCCAACATATGATTGATTTAAAACAACTGAGACTGATCTAAAGAATTAGTAATTTATATTCTCAGTAAAAAGCGAATGCAATTTTAGTTATCCTAAACTTTAGCTTCTTAAATCGAAATCAGACCTAGAATTTCCAATTCAAAAAAAAAAAAAAAAAATTGGGNTAATTTTTATCTTGTTGCGGAATTACTACCTCCAAAATCTTAGCCTTCAGATATTTCTTTGTAAGATTAAGTTTTTATTCAAGTATTAAAAGAGTACATATGGTTTTGGTACATGAGTGTCCAAGTGAAACAATGAAACAACGTGCTACATTCTTAACGGATTATCTCACCACCTAAGTGAAGAGCAATGTAATATTAGCATAAGCTTTTCGAAGATTATGAAGCTGATAAATTACATGTGACCCAAAACTCAACAGTACCACTTTAATCTTAAAATATGCTAAAATGGAGAAACTAAACATAGTGCACAAAAAAGAGAAATTGAAAATACTGTTAAGGTATGAATAATCTAACCATCATTTCTTTCTCTTCCACCATTGATCCTCCACCACCATTTTATTCTCCAAGTGAGATATTCTCCAAAAATAGGGTTGGTGAGAAATTTTAAAAGACAAAAAGTGAAGAGACGATTGAGTAGTTGATGAGTTTTCTTATTTAATCATTAAAGACATGAAAGATTACACGTGTAGAAATTATATTGGATGAACTCTTTTACTAAATTTCCTACGTGGATAGGCTGAGAGATCATTATTTCTTTCTTTTATATAGTACTAGTTGGCGCGGCCACGCCCTGCACGGCCATGAAAAAACTTGAAGTGTCTTTGTATTAAAATTTGAAATTATAATTAATAAGTTTTGTTTACAAAAATCTTATATGAATATACATATAAAATCATTTTTAATGAGCTACAAAAGTATAAATGATCTACCTGATTAGTTTTACCATTATAAACCTAACGATGCTTAATAATAAGAAAAAGTTAGCTTCGACATTATTGAAAAGTTAATGATACATTATTGCCGAAGTACACAATTTTCTAATTAACCTAAGAAACCTTATCACAAATTATAAAATAAAATGTGCTTATTTCACAAATTTACTCTATAAAATATGTCTCACATCTATCATGTTTTCTTTTAATAAGTATATCATATATTTTTAAAAGCTTGAAATCTAACATATTTTCAAAATAAATTAAATATACACATTTATTTTATAACTTTCAAACTCTCTCTCTCGCTCTATCTTTACCTCAGTCTCACTCTCACTCTCTCTCTATCAACTCTCCCAATTTCTCTCTCATAGGTTATCTAATTGAAGCTTCATAACTAAAAGATGTTGTATGCATCATGTTTGTTTATAAATTTATTTTACTTTTTGTTTCCCTAATCTTACTTTCATAAGTGTAATTTTTATATATTGTGCCTTTTTTAATATTTTTTATTTTTTACGTTTTGGTTATATTATAATTTTTTGGTTTTAATCGGTTGTTTGTGTTTTTTGCAGGTTCTCGATTATTTAACTATTAAAATATTAATTTTAACTAATCTTCAAAACATACAATTTGTAATTTGAATAAATCTATGTGTTTGTGTTATGATTATAGGGTATCACCATTATTCGAAAGTTTTAATTAAATTGTTAGTTTTATTTACTTTATTGTTTTATATAGTGAATTATTCTCATATGTATTCAAGTTTTGTTCATTTTTTATTTTGATCATGTTGTATTCAGATCCTTCCGTGTTATTGAATAAATGTATTTTCTTTTGATAAGTGGGTCATATATTTGTAAGAATTCCGACTCTATCATATTATTTTTAAAAAATATGCCACATTTATATTATCTCTATCTCTAAAACTTTCAAACTCTCTCTCCTAATCTCAACTCTGACATAATTTCACAATCTCAAAACTTTTATAAAAACATCTTAACTCTCTCAATCTTTATAAGTTTCAGTTTTCTCTCTCTGGACTCTACCATGAGTTTCTTCTAAACTTTCAAGTATGTCATGATTTTTATATGTTAGGTTTTTTTTTGTTAATTGGCATTCTATTTAAATAAAAGATCTAAAAAAATTTGTAGCCCATCGGCCCAGTTTTTACAAAAGACCCATACTTGGGCTAAGCTTTAAGAAACAAAATAAGAACCCATTTTAAACTAGTGTAATAATGAATCCAGCAACAGACGGAGATGACGAGAATTCAGAAGGGAGAAGCAGAGTGATACGACAGTAGCTTGTTTGGCGATTAATGTCCAATTCCTACACATCTTGAGAGGGCGTTGTCGAGAACCATAGCTGGAGCATCTTGGAAGCAGCAGTAGGTGATCCATGGCAAATAGAAGATAATCGGTTCCTGATCAATTTGTCCACGTCCCTGAGCAAGATCGATGTAGTTTTAGATGATGATCGGTGCAGTCTGTTGTTGCGTTCAGTCCAGAGGGTGTATAGAGTGGTATGCCATGCAAGTAGAAGTAGGGATTTGGCTTGTTTTGATCCTGCGAAACCAATTAATTTGGGCAGAAAGGAAGACCAGTCTCGTGAAGAGGAGTAAAGGCATATGTGAGCGATCTATGACCAAAGTTCCCTGGAGTAACCGCAAGAGAAGAAGAGATGATCTCTGCTTTCAGGATGCATATCACAGAGTAGACAGGTTGTAGGTGTTTGAAGACCAAATGAGGAAAGCCTGTCACGAGTAGGGCAGCGATCTAATACAATAAGCCAAGTAAGAGTCTTTTGCCTTGGAATTCCTCCCTTGATCGAAACCACCGAATGCCAAGGAACTAGAGGAGCTGCAGGTTTGATGGCCGTGTATATATTGCAGATTTTGTTTTTCCCCTTAATTTCATCATTTATCCACCATTTATAGTGATCATCTGATTCTGTAAGAGTGATTGAGGACATGAAAGCTTGAATTGAAACCTCGTTATTTGACCTTGCAGGTGGCATAGACCAGTTTCCTTGGTCGTAGAGCGTTGATAAGCAGGGTAGTGGCGGTATTCCCAAGCGTCTATGTGATCTAGCGCCTATGAAAGATGATAGTTGTCCAAATGGTGACCAGTTGTCAGTCCAAAATCGGCAGCTCTGTCCATTTTCAACACAAAGTATAATCCAGAGAAAGATCATATTTCTTTTCTTTAGCAGGTGATTGGCTAGCCAAGAGTTGTTTTGATTTGTCTTTAGTGTCCAGTAATTACTCAAATCAAGACATTTCTCTTGAACCAGGCAACCTAAAGAGATCTTTGCTTGAAGAAAATCATCCAACATAGTTTGGTAAGGCATGCTGTGTTCCAAGAGAGAAGATCCTTTACTCCTAATCCCCCTTCCTTTGTTGGCAAGGTAATGGTACTCCAAGCTACTTTTGCAGAATGAGGGTGATCAATATTTCCTTTCCATAGGAAAGCAGAGCAGAGCGAATTAAGTGATTTTATGCATTTTTTAGGCAGTGCAAAAGAGGCACACCAGAATGAAGAGATTCCAGTTATCATAGAATTTAATAGTTGTAATCTTCCTGCTAGTGAGAGTGTCTTTGTGGCCCATGAAGAGAGCCTGTTTTTTACCTTCTGTATTAAAGGGGCACAATCAGTGAAATTGAGTTTTTTGGTGCATAGAGGGAGTCCAAGATATCTGACAGGGAGTCTTCCGTGAGGAATTCCTATCTCCATTTCTATTTCCTGTATTTCAGCATCCGAGAGGCCTGATGAATAAAAATTTGATTTTTGTAGATTGACAGAAAGGCCTGAGTAGTCGGAGAAGGAAGACAAAAGATGGATGATGCTTCTGATAGAACTCAGGGATCTGTCAGAGAATATCAACAAGTCATCAGCAAAACATAAGTGAGTAATGTTGTCTTCTTCACATTTTTGATGAAATCCAAATAAACCTTGGGCCACTCCCTGGTTGAGTAATAGAGAAAGGTAGTTCATAGCTATAACAAAGAGGTAGGGGGAGAGAGGATCTCCCTGTCGGAGTCCCCTTTTTCCTCTGAAGAAACCATAAAGGCGGCCATTAAAACCAATAGAGAAAGAGGGAGTAGTTATGCATGCTTCTATCCAGATTACCAATTGGTTTGGTAAATTTATGGCTCGTAGGGCAGAGAGTAGGAAATCCCAGCGTAAAGAGTCAAAAGCCTTTGCAATGTCTATTTTTAGAGTCACCCTCTTTGGTCCTTTGTTTTTCTGATAACCTTCACTAGCAAGCAGGGAGTTTTCTAGTAGGAGGCGTCCTTTGACAAATGCAGTTTGATTGCTCAAAATTAGGTCTGGCATGATTGGCTTCACTCTTGAAACTATTAGGTGGGAAATGACTTTGTAGATTGTGTTGCAACAAGAGATTGGCCGGAAGTCAGAAATGAAAGAAGCGCTTGGTTTCTTCGGGACCAAAGCAAGTATAGTAGAGTTCGTTGCTGTAGGCATGTAGGAGGTTCTGAAAAAATGAATTATGCTATTAGTGACGTCAGTTCCGATTACGTTCCAACCCGCGGTAAAGAAAGCAGAAGTTAACCCGTCCGGACCCGATGATTTATTCTTATTCATTCTGAATATAACCTTTTTGATCTCAGTAGCATCCGGGAGGCGAGAGCTGGAGCTAATAAAGTCTGGAGTGCAGCGGTAATGGCATAGATCCAAGAACCAATTATAGGGACATGAGTAAGGCTCAAGTGCAGAAGGTGACAGTACTGATTTAAAATGTGCAACTGCATGATGACTCATAATTTGGGGGTCAGAAATCAAATAACCATTCGGATGCGTAAGAGATCTAATAGCGTTGTAGGCATTTCTTGTCTTTGTTATATTGTGGAAGTAGGCCGAGTTTTGATCTCCTAATTTTAGCCAGTTTATGCGAGACCTTTGTCTGTAATACTCCTCCTCTATTTTTCGTAGGAAAATCCAGTGTGAGTGTAATTGATTTTCCTGAGTAGCAAGTAAGGTTGAGGGGGACTCCAGAAGACGCACCTGCACATGTTTCAACAAGCCGTTAGTATATGAAACTCTCTCTTGAATATTTGAGTAATTCTCTATGTTTAATAGTTTTAGCACTCGTTTGATGTCTTTAAATCTGACGTAGAGAGACGTTAAATTCATGGCAGTTCCCAAGGGAGAAGCATTGGACCAGGCTGAGTGGAGGTAAGGGAGGAAATGGGGATGGGTAGTGATGAAGTTAAAAAGCTTGAAAGGTTTAGTCCCTGATGTTGGAAGGGGGGAGGTGTGGTTAAGAAGACATGGAGAGTGGTCTAAGAATTCTGGTGCAAGGAAATGAGCCAAGCTATCTGGGTAACGATCAATCCAAGGTGAGTTTACTAGCAGCCTATCCAATTTTTTGCCCACTGGATCCACATCTCTTTTATTAAACCAAGTGAAGGGTGGACCTTGATATCTTAGATCAAATACTTCTAGTTGAGAGAGGATATCCTGGAATAAGCACATATCTGGCGATATGTGATTCACGTCGGAAGAAGAGTGCTCAGAGGGGTGGGAAATCTGATTGAAATCACCACCAATAGCCCATGGGACTGAGTTGAGAGAAAATATTCTTTGTGTATCTATTAGTTCATTCCACAATGGCAATCTGTCTTGGTATAGGTTATAAGCGTAGATGGTTGTGTAATAGAAATCTTGGTGCCCTTGAATGCTGATCTTGCAGGTTAGGGACTGGCTTGATTGACCAAGAACTGATACAGAGATTGGGTCCTTCCAAATGAAGATAATTCTGCCGTTTTCATTAGAGTTGTGATTCGAAGTAAACTTCCATCCGGGGCATACATTGTTTAATAACTGGTTCAAAACAGGTTCTTTAATATGTGTTTCCAGTTTAGCTCCAAAATGTGGCTTATTATATAGAAGCCAAGTAGCAAAAGGCCGATGTTTACTCGGATCATTTAGACCACGAGTGTTCCAAAAAAATGAATGTAAATTCATAAAGACAAAAAAGGTGGACCTCCACTAGGAGGGTTATCAATAGCCATCTGGTCCAAAATAAGGGGGTTAGAAGTGGAATGAGGGTGAATTCCTGAAGTTAGAGAATGGTTTGAAATTTTTTTGTGATTGAAGAAGATTGTGGGTCTTGTGGTGGTAGGGATGATGAGATTTTGTCATGGTCAAGAGTAAGATTTGAGTCTAGTTTGGATTTATCGGGGTTTTGGTGGTTAAGGGGTGGGGAAGAAGCGGATTGAGTGACGGGTGGATTTTTGGGAATCCAAACTGGTTTAGAAGAAGGCAAAGTTTTTGTGAGTGGCCAAAGGTTTTGCAGAAAGAGCAATATGGAGGTTTCCATGGGTAAGAAACAGATACAGTGAAGAAAGAGCAATTTTGCCTTAGTACTTCTACTAGATATGGAAGAGACTTTGTGATGTTAACCTCTACCTTGACATGAGCAACTTCAGGATCTACAAGATTCAAAGTGAAATCATCCATCTCTTTTGGATCGCCTATAAGCCCTGCTATTTTTTCTAAACCTTTCTGATGCATAAGTTATAAAGGGATACCTCGAAGATGAGCCCACATAGGGATAGATTCTAAGTCAAGATCTGAATGAGGTGATCCCCATGGAACCACAGTGAACATCGAGTCTCCAATATACCAAGCTTTTTTCTCTAACACTTTTTGACGAATAAAGTCATTAGGTAATCTGATTAGCATTTGATTGACATGAATTTCAAGTTTCGATCCCTTTGCCCACATGTGACTTAGAACACTATGAATTTGACCAATCGGTGGTGTTTTCCCACAAAATTTCCCTCTGATGAAATCTTTGTGTAGTGTAATGCCTTCGTCAAAAATCTCATCCTCGATTAGAACTCTAGGAACACCTGATTCTGAAAAGGTGATTGGGGCTGTTCTTCTCAAAGTTTTATCTGACATTTTTCTGATTTTCTCTACTAGGGTCGCTTTGGGAGGAGGTGAAGGTGGCTGATCGGACACCAGAGGTGGAGTAATTGGTGAAGTAGGGGAATGTGTTGCAGTGGAAGAGGTTAAACCCACTGAGAATGAAGAGTGGGAAGTTGTAAGTGGGGGAGAAAGTGTGCTTGGTGGAAGAGGAAGAATTCCTGTAGAGAAATTAGGGTTCAAATGAACAGTGTTTGGTGGTTTTGGCTTAAAACGGTGGATTCTTGGGTCTCTTTGACCAATGACAGAAGCGAGCAGTAGTGGAGTAGAATGTGAAGGTGGGACAGGAAGTCCGATCACAACATTAGCCGGGTCAACATAAATTGAGCCAGGAGTAGAAGGAGAAGAGAGGGGAGAGGGGGAAGAAGGAGAGGGAGAAGAGGGAAATAGGGGAGGAAAGTTTACAGGAGAAAGAGGGTTTGAAAGGTCTGGTGGGTCAGGTGGGAAAGGGGGTAGAGGAGGGGAGGCTGGGAGAAGGTCGGAGCTGCGTCCACCGGGGAACCAAGAGTTCACTCTTGTCATCTTTAATTTTTAAAAGATTATAATTTTTATATGTTATGTTTGTCAAGCTTTTCTAAAACTAACAACTCTCCCAATCTATATGAAAAAGTCTCATATCTATTCTCTTTCTCTCTCTATACTCAAATATGTCAAGTTTCTTCTAAATTTCTAAAGCTACCATGTTTCTTATATCTTCTCAAGTTTGTCAAGCTTTCGTAAACTCTTAGCTCTTTCAAACTTTAGAAGTTTCAACTCTCTTTATCTCTACCTTTCTATCTCTGTCTCTCGCTCTCTTGCTCTCTCAACTCTGCGATGATTTCACAATCTAAATATGTTATGTTTCTTGTAAATTTTTAGGTATACCACGTTTCTTACATACTCTCAAATTTGTGAAACTTTTCTAAAACTCTTTACTCTCCCAATCTTTACAATAGTCAGCCCTCTCTCTCTCTCATTTTCCCTCTGTATCAACTCAACCATAATTTCAAAATATCAAATATTTCAAGGTTTTAAAAACTTTTAAGTTTGCATATTTCTTATATGTTCTCAAATTTTTCAAACTTTCATAAAACTCTCAAGTCTCTCAATTCATTAAAAAATTTCATAACTATCATGTTTTCTTTTGAAAAATCTCCCATATATTTTTTAATATTTCAAATCTGTCATATTTTTCAAAAAGTTTTAAACTAAGCTACATGGAATAAAAAACAATAAAATAAACTACATTATTGGAAATAAATTTATACTTACAATATTTTCAATAAATTTTTCGTAATTATTTAAAAATTTTGTAATATATAATTATATGTATGTGTTTTAATGCATCTAGGAGAGATAATCATTGAAATCTTTTTATTAGAGATAATATCTCTTTGTTTATTGAAATATAAGTAAACTTAAATCAATTAATTTTGAGATTATAATCTCTATATATATATATATGATTCCGAAAATTGTACGTAAGTAGAGATTAAATTCAATTTTAGTTTTTAATTGAATGGTTATTTCTTTCATTTTATAATTAATATCAAATTAAATATCTCATAATTAAAAAATGCATTTGAAAGTTCATGGCAAAATAAAATAATCCAACCCAATCTTTAAAAATAGAATGAATATCCAAAATTTAGTAAAAACATGCATATCTTAAAATGTTATTCATCCATTTCATGATTTATGAAAATTTTATATTTTAATATAGAGTTTATTATGAATATTTTAATGTGTATCTACATTTCAATTTTGAATTTCAAGCAAAATACATATGAGATTGTCGTCTTTTATATCTTAATATATCAAAGAATAAAAACAAAAATTCTAGATGATAAACATATTGCAACTTTGCTTTGTTCATAAATAATATATATTTAAATGAATTAAATATATTAACATAACCACGAAAAATAAAATACACTATTATATTTTTTTAAAATATTACCTTTACATTATGTTTATTTTCAGGCTTTAACTATCTACACAGATATACAATATCCCAAAATTGATAACAATATATAATAACTATTTTTTTAAAAAATATTTATTTTATATATTTACTTAATATTCCACATTAATTATAAAAAAGATAAATTAACATAAAAATGTGTTCAACAAAAAAATTAATACAATATAAAAAATAAATATCTCAAAAGATAATAATAATAGATATTAAAACATACAATATTGATCACAAAAATAAATAAAAATAATAAAAATATAATTAAGAGATTTGTTATATATAGAACAATGATATTACCATAAAATAAAGGAATTTAAACTTAAAATATATGTGTATATTTATGATATATTTATATTTTATTGGTGTTTATCCAAAATAATAATAGATTATTAGTACATTATAATATATATAATATTTGTTTTATATATTAGAAATAGCATATAACATTGCCATACATGAATTCGTTTTGATAATTATTTTATATAAAGATATTTTATTTTTTTCATCATAGAAATATTACTTAATAAGCAAAAACATACCTTTCAAAACACATTTAATAAGTTCGTTTTTAAATTTTAGTGTTAAAATATTTAATATGTGCAACATTAATATTAGTGTTAAATAACATAATACTACAGCATTACTATACAAAAATAAAAACTATACGTAATACAAAAAAAAACAATGCAAATAATCTTGTTTATATAAACATTACATTAGTAACAATAATTACGCACCAATAAATAGTAATAATAATTATTATAATTAAATTATAGGTATCCTAATCTCTAACTCTTATGCCTTGTAGTATAAATAATCGAAGTAAGAAGAAGAAAAAAAAATCATAAAATCAAGAAAATTTTAAGTGTATATAGTCTTGTTTACCAGAAGGAGGATTACTATAAACTCATTCAAAAGCAAAGAAACAATAATCGGTTACAAAATTTGAACACGAACACAATTGTTGGCACTTTTCTCTCTTCTTCCCATTAATCATTTAGAAAATAGATAAAGATGACAAAGAACCCAAAAACAATAGAACACTTCTCTTTCAAACTTACTCCAATCTGGAAATGGGTGGGATAATGTCAATTTTCCTCCAACACGATTGCTATTGGAGGAACTATTAAGAAAGTCTATTTCACAAGACTTAACCAGAAAAAAAAAAAAAGACAAACTCATATATAGTTTTGGGTTCAGAACCGACTCTCATATTATAGCAAATCCATTAGTTGAGAATCCAACGTTTTGGATATGGTTACATGCCAATTTCCATATAATTCAAGCATAACATCAATCACAAGACAAAACAAAAAAAGACGAAACCATAACCAAAGAAGTGGATTTATCTTGAAGTATGATTAGTAGTCAAAGAATAAGATTCAGAGGCATAGATCATTCTGTCAACATAGAAGCAAAATTATTATATTCTTTGTGCAGACAACACAACTCTTCACTCAATGGCGGTCCTAAGGGTACCAATGGTGGTTTACTTGAATCACCTAATATTTTCAAATTTATTGATTATGGTATAGTTTTATTAAATTTTGTTTTAAAAATTAGCAAAAATTACATTAGTATTAATAAATTTTTGTTTTATCTTGTTAAATTCTAAAAAACACATATTTTGAATCAGGTAAAATTTATTTATGAGTCCGCCATTGTCTTCACTCCATGTACACATCCACGAAAAATGCAGAATGAGTGACTCACAAATGTTCCATGGAACGTGAGATACAAGAAAACAAAAAGAAAATCTAGGAGTTTCAAGCTTTTGTAAAGTCAAACCATAAATTAAAGTAAGGAACCAATAAGAAAAAAAACTCGGTCACTAGTTAACGAACAGCATATAGTACATCAACACGCCGAATCTCACCATGAATCTTTTGCATAATTGGCTCAATGCCAGATAGCGATGCTTCTGTAAAGGAAAACACACCAATTTGAAGTTTATGGTAAAGTAGTTGGGTCACATATGCAGAAACTATCAGATAATCAGTAGCTAAATTACAGGTATTGATTAGAGAAAAGAAAAACAGTTGATAATTTGGATTTAATAATTACTACCAATAAACTCTAAACCAAAATCACAAGTTGGAAACATCAGGTTGATATATGTTGAAACTCAATTTTGTGACAGTGACTTTTGTTACTTTTCCGGGTGAATTTTCCGGCAAGGTCGTTGCCCGGAATTACCGGAATAACTTTGAATATATAAATGCTAAAATTAGAGTTAATTGAATGAGAAATAAGACAACTAAGTGAGATGAACTAGCTGGAAAGACTAGCTAGCTCGGCTAGGTGAGTAGCTAAGTGAGCTAAGTAGCCGGAAAGACTAGCTAACTCAGCTAGGTGAGTAAAAAGATAACTCAACCAAGTTCAATGAGCTGAATGAGTACTAACCTAGCTGGGTGGACTGGTCAGCTAACACTCAAACTTAGTGAACTAGAGTGAAGTAGCTTACAGGTGAAAGGTCACAAAGCGAACAGTTGCAACCGTTGGCCGAATGGGCACCAATTGAAAAGGTGCAACGAAGGGGTGTGTCTTTTCACCAAATGTCACATCCTTTCATGTGAAAAGGTGTCTTTTCACCAAAGGTCACATATTTTCATGTGAAAAGGTGTCTAGACCAAGGGTCACATCCTTTCACATGTCACATTTTCATCTCTTATAAATAGGGACCTCCACCATTCATTTTTTTCATCCTTTTCTCAATCAATTATTAGAAAACAATTGGTTTTCAATATTGAATAAAGA
>OVBE01010176.1:0-15266 GCA_900406425.1 Iberis pinnata
ATGCATTCCAGAGATGGATCCTATCATCCTGAAAATTTGAGGCATAAACACAAGAGACTATTTTATTTACAAAGTGGTTCTTTAATTGTTATATCGTTGATATTCTTACTAATTAATTTAATATTTTCGTTTTTAATTAATAAAATAAAGTAACAATCAATAATTTAATGGATATAATAAAAAATTAAACTTACAAATACACAATAAATAACAACATAAAATATCATTTTGAAATGCATTAATCTCTCATTTGTGAGAGAAATTCATTAATGATAATAATTGGATCAAAAAGTTATGTTATGTTTTATTATTTTGTGATATATTATAAATGTTTTATTTATATAATATTATGAATTCTTATTAGTTTTGTAGAAAATAAAATAGTTGGATATTTTTGCAAATATAAGATATAATTGACAATTAATTTGAAAAATATGTATTTTTTTTCATTCAGACGAATTATTCATTATTCACACAAGCAACTCACCATTCACATAAACCATTTATCATTCACACAAATAATTCACCATTCACACGAAAAATTCACATTCATCATTCACAAACAATGTATCATTCAAGAAACAAAAAGGTACCTAAATACAAAGACATTTATAAATTATTATTTTAACAAATTTTAAAACTTTTTTAGTATTATCCATTTTTCTCTTAATTTTAATGGATTTAGACGAATACCACGTAAAAACGCCATTAAATAAATGAGTTTTGGACATTAAGAACTCATTTATTTTTGGCTGTGAAACATAAATATTATATATTATATAGATCAACTTTAACACGAATAAATGGGACTCAAGATTATCTTACGTAAGAAATGACATTTTGATGGAAAAATACGGAATGGTATTGAAAATATTGAATGAATAAACGTGAAATCATATATTTAATAAAAAAAGTAGAATGTGTTATAAAAAGTCAAAATGTTGCGTCTATCGACATTTACAAATATATGAATCAAATTTTAGTGGAACTCACGTCATTATCCGTGTATAGTAACTTTTGCTTTTTTCTTTCTATATATATATGATCGATTCGATCGTATATATAGAAATCTCAAAACATTTCTTCCTCTTATACACAGTAGCTCTCTCTCTCTCTCTATTTTAGTGTATGTCCAAGTTATCAGATCCAAAAATTCTCGGATATAGTACTCTTATTGTTTTAAGTTTTAAGTTTATGATAATTATTAAAGTCATCTCTAGCTTATGGTAACACGTTATCAGCACGATTGCTTCATAAAATTAGTTTTTATTATATATCTTAATAGCGCTCAGTATAAAAATTATATATTTTTTTATGGAAAAATAACAAAAAGATGCTAATTAGATTTTCATTAAACTAGATGATACCAGACGTCTTTTAGCCTCGTTACATTTTTATTTATTTACTTTAATACCGCCTATTTATGGACGGTTCTACATTATTTACTGTTAATATGGATGTTCCAACACCATAATTTATTTACTGTTAATATGGATGATCCAACACCATAATTTATTTCTGTTATTATGGATGTTCCAACATCATAATTTATTTACTGTTAATATGGATGTTCCAATACCATAATTTATTTTATGTTTATATGGATGTTTTAACATCATAATTATTTATTTATTGTTTACACCGTCTATTTATAGATGGCTTTTAAATTATTTATGTTTGTACTTGGGATGGTAAAACCTATTGAGTTCTTATCTTTAACACACTTACTTTATTCCTTAAAATTTATTTATTTCTTAATATATATAACCCTATTATATGAAAATTGGTAAATTTATCTGATTGCATATTTATAATTACGGATTAATTTTCTAACTCATCTACTTTTACCAGTGGTCACAAAGAAATTTTTCAAAAATTTTCTACACTTTCCAACGGTTATAAACAATATTTTTTTCCATCTATAAATACACTCTCATTTCACTCATTTTATCTCATCAAATTTTTTTTTACTTCAATCAAATTACTTCTCAAGAAATTTCGCAAAATGTTTTATTCTCATGAGTTTTTTCGTCTGATGTTAATCGTTGTATTTTTCATGATTATTGTTTCTATCTACAATTCTTTTGTTGGAGAATTTACCGGTAGAGAAAATATTAGGAATATTATTTTAATCGTGTTCGCTTTTTTATTGTTTCTGTAATGATTAATGTAAGCGGTTCATTTTAAAATTAAAAATCTAATAAAGTTTTATTTTATATTCTAGATACAAATGACTAATAAAGAGAAATTCCAATTTCTTGCACTCGATATTACTGGAGCCAATTACATGTCTTGGAAATCAAATTTCAAATTAAAATTGGAATCTATGGGTTTATCTGAAACCATAGAAGAGAAAATTAATTCGACTGATCAAGAAAAGGCTACATCGAAGATTTTCCTTCAAAAACACCTAGATGAAAGCATAATGCATGACTATGCTTATATTAGAGATCCCAAAGAGCTCTGGAAGTCTTTGAAAGAACTCTTCGATCATCAGACACTTCCACTTTCTAGGGATGAATGAAAAAATCTAAGGTTACATGACTTCGAGAAAGTCATGAACTACAATTTAACCGTGTTGAGAATTGTAGTAAAATTGAGGTGTTGTGGAGAGACTATAACCGAAGCTCAAATGCTTGAAAAGACTTAAACAACTTTCCAAAAAAATCCACATTACCTTGGAACAGATGTACAGGATGCGTGGTTATACCAAAATTTCATATTTGATTGTAGCGCTATTAATAACGGAGAAAACCAATGAACTACTCGTTAAGAATCATATGACTTAGCCTACTAAATCTAAATCATTTCCTGAAGTGAATTTTATAGAACACTTCGAGGGTATATTACACCTCAATATTGTTGTTGATTTTGCCAATGATTATGACGGGGCTAACCACACTGATAATGGAGTTGCATGTAATGAGACTAACGAATAGTCTCCAATATGCCAATAATAATGACTATGTATTTCAATCATTTGTTTTAATAATGATGTATTCCAAAAGTTTTATGTTTAATTATTGTGTGTTTTATTTTCAATAAATAAAGTTGATTTGGTTTCAACAAATTTTATTGACATTTATATATATTTCATAAATGGATAACAATACAACTGGAACAATATCCAAGGAAATTAACAGAGAAATCTGTATACCAGATAGTGGAACTACTCACACTATTCTGAAGGATAAGAGATATTTCTCTAATTTGAAATTGACTAAAATTATTGTCAATACAATATCAGGTCCTACAGACGTAATCAAAAGCACTAGTAAAGCTAGTTTTATGTTGCCTAATGGAACAATAATTTCCATAGATAATGTCTTATATTCTCCAAATTCTAAAAGAAATTCCTTGAGCTTTAAAGATATTTACCTCCAAGGATATGACACTCAGTCTGCAACTGAGAATGGAAAGAAGTATATGTATGTTATTTTCTATAAAGAAGGCAAACGAGTTGTACTTGAAAATTTCCCAGAACATCCATCTAGTTTGCATCACACTTATATATATGCAATAGAGTCAAATCTCATAATCATAGGAAATCAAAACGATTTCGCACCATGGCATGAACGCCTTGGTCACCCAGGCATAGTATGATGCGAAAAGTCATAGAAAGCTCACATGGTCATTCATTGAAAATTCATGAGATAAATGAAGGAAATAAAATGACATGTGAATCATGTTCTCTTGGGAAATTAATGATAAGGCCATCGCCAACCAAAATTGATAAAGAATCACCAAAGTTCCTTGAATGCATTCAAGGTGATATTTGTGGACCAATACATCCACCATGTGGACTATTTCACTACTTTGTGGTGTTAAGTGATGCTTCAAGTAGATGGTCACATGTATGTTTGTTATCGTCTCGAAATATGGGATTTGCAAGATTCCTAACTCAAATAATCAAACTGAGAGCCCAATTTTTAGATTATCCAATTAAGAGAGTTATATTTGATAACACTAGTGAATTCACATCCCAAGCATTGAATGATTGTTGTATGGTTACAAGAATTAAAGTTGAACATCATGTAGCTCATGTTCATACTCAAAATGGTTTGGCTAAGTCATTAATTAAGCGTCTACAATTAATTGCAAGACCATTAATCATGAGATCTAAAGTTCCAACCTCAACATGGGGACATGCCATTTTGCATGAAGAAGCACTCATTCGGATAAGACCAAGTTCATATCATAAATATTCTCCGTTGCAACTAGCATTTGGTCGAGAACCAAATATTTTCCATCTAAAGGTTTTTGGTTGCTCGGTTTATGTGCCTATAGCACCACCAAAACATACAAATATGGGACCACAAAGAAGGTTGGAAATATATGTTGGTTTTGATTCTCCATCAATTATACGGTACCTAGAACCACAAACGGGTGATGTATTTATAACATGTTTTGCTGATTGCCACTTTGATGAGAAAGTCTTCTCGGTTCTAGGGGAGAAAATAAAGAGGTTGGAAAGGATATAAAATGGAATGTACCATCCTTGTTATACCTTGACCCACCAACGAAACAGTCAGAACTAGAAGTTCGACGAATTATACATTTGCAAAGTATAGCAAATAATTACCTGATGCATTTGCAGATACCAAGACGGTAAATAAATCTCATTTACCAACAGCAAATGCACCTGCTCGAACTGAAATCCCACAAGAACGTGGGGGAGAAGATGATACACGAGAGTCTAGAACCCGCTTAAAGTATGGTAGACCTGTTGGTTCTAAGGATAAAAATCCTAGAAAACGAAAGGAAGCTGAAAAGCATGATAACCCCAAAATGACTTCAAGTATCTTGAAGGAAACAACTCTCTCAATTGATGCAAATGTTAATCAGGAGGAACCTGAAGAAAATTATGAGATTTTTATCAATTTTTTCATAATGGGAAAATATGGAACCGAAATAAAGTCGATTACACTGATGATGTTTAAGTATTCCTTGTGTCAAAGGAAGTAAACGACAAAAACGAAGATCCAGAGCTAAAATCTTTATATGAATGTCAAAAGAAACATGATTGGCTAAAATGGAAAGATGCAATGGAACTAGCACTCGATTCATTAAATAAACGAGAGGTATTCGGTCCCATTACACCCACACCAAGATATGTGAGGCCAGTTGGCTATAAATGGGTTTTCATTCGAAAACAAAATGAGAAAAAAAGAGATAATAAAATATAAAGCTCTCCTTATGGCGCAAGATATTTCTCAAATACCAAGAATTGATTATGAGGAAACATACTCTCCTGTAATGGATGCAATCACATTTAGATTTCTAATGAGCCTAGCGGCTTATGAAAATCTTGAAATGCATCTCATGGATGTTGTTATTGCACATCTGTATGGATCATTAGATACTGATATCTATATGGGAATTACCGATGGATTTAAAGTACCCGAGGAATTAAAATCCAGACCAAAAGAGTTATATGCAATAAAGTTGCAAAGATCATTATATGGGTTAAAACAATATGGACGTATGTGGTAGAATCGTCTCAGTGAGCATTTAATGAAAGAAGGATATATTAATGATCCTATATGCACATGTGTTTTCATTAAAAAAAACAACATACGGATTTGTGATAATTGATGTGTATGTTGATGATCTAAACATTATTGGAATTCAAGGGAAAATACATAAAGTATCAAACTATTTGAAAGGAGAAATTGATATGAAAGATCTCGTACAAACAAAATATTTTCTTGGCCTACAAATTGAGCATTTTCCTAATGGTAAATTTTTTCAACAATCTACATATACCAAAAGAGTGTTAAACGCCTTAAGATGGATATGGCAACTCCTCTCAGTACTCATATGGTTGTTAAATCATTAAAAGTTGAGAATGATCCTTTACGACCACTAGAGGAAAAAAAAGAGATACTTGGTTCTGAAGTACCATATCTAAGTACCATTGGATCACTTATGTATCTTACCAATTGTACTCGACCTGATATTTCATATGCAGTTAATATTTTGGCAAGATTCAGTTCGTCACCTACGAGAAGACATTGGAATGGGATTACACATATCTTATGCTACCTTCATGAATGTATTGATTTAGAATTTTTTATCCTTGAGATTCTAAAGGTGAAATGGTTGGTTACGCCGATGCAGGATATTTATCAGATCCACATAAAGCTCGATACCAAACATGATATATTTTCACGATCAGAGGCACTGCTATTTCTTGCGTTCTCAGAAACAAACACTTGTGGCTACTTTTTTGTATCATGCCTAAATCATTGCTCTACATGAAGCAAGCAGAGAATGTGTATGGCTCATATCGATCAGTCGACACATTAGAACGACCAGCATAAGTAGTAGCAATGAGGAACCAACAATTTTGTATGAAGATAATGCAGCATGTGTTGCTCAGACCAAAGAGCTCGAGAAGAACAAAGAGATTGAAGTAAGATATGTTCAATCTTCTCTAAAATACTGCATATCTCTTCAAAAAGTCTTTACCAATTTTGACGTTCAGGAGACATGTTTTTAATATCGGAATGCGTCGTCAACAAGACCTTTGAGATGACGACGTGTTTGTTCAAGGGGGAGCTTATGTGGTTGTACTCTTTTACCTTACTCTGGTTTTTTTCAATGGGTTTTCCTAAGAAGGTTTTTAACAAGGCAACAAAGACATGACGCAAATAAGTGACACTGGTCTCCAAGGGGGGGTGTTTAAAAAAGTCAAATGTTGCGTCTATCGACATTTGCAAATACATGAATAAAATTTTAGTGGAGCCCACGTCACTATGCGCGCACAGTAATTTCTGCTTTTTTCTTTCTATATATACGATCGTTTGTAAGACATCTCAAAAACATTTCTTCTTCCTCTTATACAAAGTAGATCTCTCTTTTTCCTTAGTATATGTCCGAGTTATCAGATCCAAGAATTCTTGGGTATAATATTCTTGTTGTTTTTAAGTTTAAAGTTTATGATAATTACTAAAGTCATCTCTAGCTTATGATAACAGAATGATATTTTTGGGCGGAAAAATATAAAGTAATAATTGTTATGGAAAATAGAGAATTTTTTTTTATGGGAGCGCAAAATATGGTTTTGTTTAGCTTTAGATTTTTGGGTGTATACCATATACATATCTAACTACAACTATTTATAACCAAATCAAAAGATTTAGACCATGTTTGTTTCTTTATCAAGTACAACGCTCAAATATTGTTTGTTTGATCATTTTAAAATCAGTAACCACCAGGTGATTTAAGATAGAAAAATCTAGATATTTGTGATATTGAAAAAATATGAATTTAGATTTAGCATCTCAAATGCATGTTTTCCGTCAAAAATACGAAAACGAGTTTTTTCGTCAAAAAACATAATTCTGATATAGCCAGTTTGAAAAGACTTTGGAGACAATTTGTGAGCATGTAAGGTTGCATCACCCTTGTATGTAATTGATCTACCTAGGTAGATTAATGTCAATTCATTACTTTTCCCATCAATTTAACATTTCCCAATCAATTAATTGTACCCCAATAGTATATCGCATTGCCCAACTCTAATGCTATCAGATCAATAACAAATGAGAAATCATGTAACTAATCTTGACTTATCTACATAAGCCCAAACCTTGTACACACACAATTGTGCCTAAAAATATCTCCAAACTATGATGTTCTTCTGGGTTTAAGCATAGTTTGTGCAACATTGAAGGGAAATAAAATTTTGTATTTTGATAAGCATAGAATCTAATCTTAAAACTAATATTGCATAAAATAGATCAATCTAATACAGTAAAGGGTTGGATCCACAGTGACCAGACAACAAAAAATTCAGTTCAATCTCAAATCAAGCTAAGACGGAATAAGTAGCTTGTTTGTATCGTAATCAAAACAAAAATTAAATAAAACAGTTGTAAACGATGAATTTAAGCAATAGGCAATCCACAAGTAGTCAGGTTTAAAAATCAGGTTATCATGCTGAGATTTTCATTTGAAAATAGTTCTCAACTCAAAAGACATAAACTAGATTAATCTCCTTCCGAAGTATTAATCTTTATATTCAAATTACTAAAGATAAACTTCCGCGGTATTTAGATAATTCAGACATGCATTATAGTTCATATTTGATAAGTTCATAAACCTCTCAGACAATACTTCCGCAAGCAAAGGAATTTACTCATCTAGATTATATCAGATTTCTAAACCAAATTCCTTTGTATTTATCAATCTGTTATCAAGAACTATGTGATCAAGCTAATTCATGCATTAAAATTAAATCTAGACTGAGAACCTAACAAATTCAATCTCTTTAACAACAACCCTAACAATCAAACTTTATTTTCCTGGGAAAACCTAAAATCGTACTAGTGAACTACTCGGACATTGCGAATCATAAACAATTCAATATCAAAGAAGAACACATAGAAAAATAAGTATGGATATTGGTATATAAAATCCGAGTTCATAAATCTTCTCCAAATACTTGGTTTAGATCCTTCTCTCGGTAAAAGCTCAAGATTGTAAAAGTGTGACTCACAAAACCTAAGCCATCAGGCTTTTATATTCTAAGAAGTAAATAATTAAAAATATGAAAATTGGATAAGCTTGACGACTTGGATGCAAAATTTGGAAATTTTCTTGTTCTTCTCAAGCAGAGAGATCGATCGATCTCCTATGGTTCTCGATCGATCTCTCTGTCATTATGCTCGATCCATCGGCTAGATGCTCTATCGATCTCTTGTTCCAGGATTTTCTAAGAGAAAAATGCCCGATCGGGCTCTGTGGTGCCCGATTTTGCACTTCTCTTGATGGTTTGCTCGATTGTTCTATCTGGTGCCTGATCAAGCACATCATTCTGCAACTTAGCGAATTCTTCTTATTTGCTTGATAAGTTCTGAAATGCACCTTTTGCTCCAAAACGACTCGAAACTTAGATTCCTGAAAATATACCAAATTTGTAAGGGAAACGCTCGGAATAATGTAGAATAACATACATAAATTCCCACTATTATGCATTAAATCCGAGTAATATCAACTCCCTCATACTTAGATCTTTGTTTGTCCTCATGTAAAGCATGATTTAATCCAGAGAAGAAGTTTGAAAAGGACCACACATGAATTCACAGAATCTCAGAAACCCCAAAATTAGATGTCACAAACTAAAGACACTAATCCTAGACAACCACTGCAATTTAGCAACCGGTTTTCCTGGGATTGACTATGGATTTCTAGATCACGCTTTCAATCCTTTTTCTGTTCCGTTTTTTATTTTCTAAAAAGAGAGAGAGAAAGGACCTGGACCGTACTGAAAAGAACTTGTCGGTTTTACAGAACACTTAAGAGCAAGATACCTAGCTTTCATACTATACAAACACCATAAGTGAGAGAATTTAAGAAAAAATTAAGTTATAGCATAATTGAGCTAACATCAAATCATCAACAATCCAAAAGATCATAACTTTCAAAGGCATTCAATCAATGGGGTTCATGTCATAAGTCCAACAACTAATCTAAGTCAGCAGTCAAATAGAAAGTGAACCTGAACTCACACTTTGTTAGTAGTCATCACGGATTCTGATCATCATTCCTTCGACTCAATTAGACTCATATACTTTAAAAAGCTAAAAAATTGAAAATTTTCCACCAAAAGAGAAAAACATCAAACAAAGTTAGTAGCATAGACCCTCCCCCAGACTTACTTCACATCGTCCTGGTGTGAAAATAAATCCCTTAGAAGGAATATAAATAGATAGAGTAGATAAAACAGAAAAATATAGAAAAGACACATGAGTTCTGAGTGAAAAGGGAAAATATTACAATGACGCTCAACTATCTCAATATGAAATATGACCGTAGCCACCTCCAACCTCGCGCTGCTAAACAAACTCTATCTCATCATCACTATGACGTCATTGTGGTCAGAAAAAACCAGAAACCGTCCTCAAAATGCACTGCATTAAGTTGTTGTTGTGCTTTTGTGAATCCATGATCCACACCATATGCTCCTCATGAGTCATGTCAGATCTGTGAGGCACTAAAGTGTAGGCATCAAAGTCTTCGGGGGTTTCAGCATCAAGACTATTAGCTGTGGCTCGCCTCTGGTTGAGGTGTCTACGGTCTGGAGGTGTCTGAACGGTAGGGGCAGCAGCTGGGGTGTTACGCAAGTTTTGAGGACTCGGTAAAAATCGCACGTTGGCCAAAGATAATCACGATATCTCGTGACCATCCATGTTCTCATAAAGATAATCACGATATCGTGCAACCCACTTCATGTTCGCAATGTATTGCTCGTTTACTCGGTTGTTCTTCGGCTTGGTAGGGAAATGGTAAAGGGGAGAGTCTGACATGTTGTAAAATCAGGGTAACCAGACTACCCATTATCTCCGTCCTCTTGGGGTTCTCCAAAGCTACAAACTTCCTTTCATCTAAAACCTAAGCAAACAACAACCAATATTAGAATCATGAGTATGGCGGTCATGGTCGGTTACATAAGTGGTCAAGGTGAAACGACTGAGAGCGTAATGGAGAAGCTCTAGCTCTTGGTTGCGCGTAGAACCAGACTCTTTCTTCATGTAGAAGAGGTTGCTAAGGATCTTGATGGTAAGGCGAATCGCGGGATTGCAGATAAGTTTGAGCTTGGCGTTCTTCGAAACAAAGTGGCCTCAAGCTATTATCCCCCAAAGATCATGATGAGAGTAGAACTTGGGAATCTTAGAGAGGTAACCATTGTTTTGGAAACCAAAAACAGGACCAAACTCAACCATCAGGATCTTGTAAAGCTTCCCCAGACAAAATAATTGTATCTCCGTCTCAGATAGACGAGGTGCCTTAGGATCTACGCTAACGATCCGAAAGGATGCCAAGACCTGTCGAGCTGAATCCTTGTAGAGTGGGTATTTCTAAAAAGGGAAATCACCTAAACCCATAGCGGTAAACATTTCTTGCACGTCTTCATCACCTCCAAGATCCCACAAAACTGAAAGGTTGGCAAAACGGGTAGGCTCAAATTTAGTCTTGAGTAGGGTGTTGTAGAACATACCATCAAAGTTATCCCATTTATCGGTGATTTTCCTAGCAGTCCAAGTCTTATGGCCTCACAACTCGATGACGGAAAAGTTGAGAGTATTGTTGCGGAAAACCGTTCTAGCTAGTCTCGGAAAAGGATTCTTGAGAAGCTTCGGATCAATGGTTGGCTCCCTACTTGACCCAATACCCTTTTGTTTCTCGGAAGCAGTAGGTTTCCTTGTCTTCTTGGCAACCGGAGGTTCGGTAGATTTAGAGCGCACGATTGGCGGTTCCTATTGGTTTTGAGCTCGTGACCGAGTGGTGTTGGAAACCAGAGGTTGGTACTCGTTGTCCGACAAATTCCTGAAATGAAAAGACTCAAAAGAGAAATGAGTTTCATAACAAGCAATGTTTTATCAATAAACGAGCAATGCTAACAAAGAGTTAACAAGAATTATTGACATATAATCCAAGCATATCGCATGAACAAGCAATACTAATAGAAGACTAGCAAGAATCAAATGTGGAATGGATGTGTCAAGACAATAAGCAGCAATGAGCAATGATCGAGCATGGATAGTTACCAAGATGCTTCAATGATGAACCAACTGAGATATGGATCGAAAATCAATTCTAAGAAAGCTATCAAGATACATAGGCGATGGTGAGCAATGATTGAGAGCAATACTAATCAAAATTAGCAAGAAATCAAGTGAAAGAACAATCAAAAAACCAATACGCAATTGACAAAAACTTAGAAAATGAAATTGGAGATTAAGGAACCGGAACCAACACAATTGAGCAACAACAACCATTCTTAAATCAATCACATATATCATTTAGGCACAATCAAGCACTTAAAATGAGATTTCTAGCAAAACCCTAAATCCCAAAATCAAAATCTCAAAATATCAACCTAATTCTATCAAATCAACATGCATTGGTCAATTAAGTGCAAAAGAGAGTATAAAGGCATCCTAAACATCAATTCCATCAACCAAATCCATCCAGATCGAGTGTACCCAAAAGTGCCCTTATTTTCGAAATGAGATGAGGGGATTTGAGATCGTCACCTTGTTTGAATCAAGTGAAAAGTGTGAGAATTAGATTAAGAACCAAAAACCAAGTGGATTAGAGTCAAGAAATGCGAAAAACCGTTGAGATTTGAGTGAGAAGGAGATTGAGAGTTTGGAGAGGTTTTGAAGGTTTGGGAAGAAGATTATGGAGGGAAAATGGTGAAATCGCGAAGGGGGTAGGGAAAAGGGGGGAAAGAACTGGTTTAATTCGAATAAAATTTGGTTTAGAATCCAAAGTCTGATTTAATTTAAAAAAATTCGGTTAACCTGGAGTAGTGCTCGATCGAGCGCTTATGTCCCGATTGGGCACTTATGCAAAAATTTTCTAGGGGAAACTGCTCGATCAGGCACTGCGTAGCTGATATCACTCGATTTTAACACTTTATAGTGGGTATTTATACTTGATATTTGGCGTTATTCTAGTGTTTTCCTAGTGTTTTAAGCATATTTTCAGGATTTTAGGTGTTTGGGACGTTCTGGAGCGAAAAGGATTATTTTCAGAGGAATTCAGGTGTAAATGGACTAAATGAAGACGGAAAGATCGATCCAGGCTGAAGCATAATGAAGACGGAAAGATCGATCCAGGCTGAAGCATGATCGATCCAGACGTGCAAGTATGAAGAGATCGATCGATCCTAGCATGGATCGATCGATCCAAGATCCTAGAGAACCTACGGATTTTTAGATCGATCGATCCCAGCTAGATCGATAGATCCCCTTTGATGCAGAGATCGATCGATCCTAGTATGGATCGATCGATCCCTTTACACGAAGAAGAGTGAATTCAAGTAAAAAAACACATTCATCCTCAAGGCTTATTATTAGTTTTTCTTATTTGGTTTTTATTTTCCATTTATTTTAGAGACTATAAAAGCCTTTTAGCTTATTTTTTTGTAGAAACACACAACACATTAGATTTACAGAACTTTGCAGAGAGAAGGGATCTACTTCTGTATTCGAGAGGATTTCTGAACTCTAATTTTAATATATACAATTTGGTTTTTATTTCCTGCAATGTTTACTCTTTCTATTATTTATGTTCTTGTTATCATGTCTGAGTAATCTACTTGTTAGGTTTTAGGGTTTCTCCCAAGGAAACTAGGTTGAATGTTAGGGTTTGATAGAATGGACAAAAATTGTTAGGTTCTCAGTCTAGATTCGTTCATATTGCATGAATTAGAGTAGCTAACTAGTTCACGGATCTTAGAATTATAAACTCAAAGGGATTTGGTTTATAAGTCTGATCTAGTCTAGATGAATAAGTGCCTTTGCTTGCAGGAGTATGTCTTAGGGGCTTATGAACATATTGACTCTGAACTGAATTGCATGTTTAAATCATCTAAATATGGGGGGAGTTTGTCGTTAGTGATCTAAACATAGGGATCTAATAGTTCGGGAGAAGATTAGTCTATCTTTGTCTTTTGAGTTTAGAACTATTTTCAAAGAATATCTTGCATGTTAACCCTGACCTGTAACCTGATTACCTGTGGATTTTCCTATTGCCTAGCGTTTTCGTTATTTGTTTTACAATCTTTTTTAATTTATCATTATTTCTATTTTCAAATTATAATCATCATTTTTACATCTGTTACTAGCTTGATTTGATTTTTAATTGAGAGTCGTACGTTCTTGGTCTCTGTGGATTTGATCCCTTATATACTATTGTGTTTTCTGTGCACTTGCAGTAAATATATTTGGGTTAAAACCTGAGTGTATCAAGTTTTTGGCGTCGTTGTCGGGGACCAATAGTGCCTCTTAAGTTTTTTTAGAGATTAGTCTAGGAATTTTTTTTTCCAGTACTCATCGCGTTTCTTTATTCGTGATTTCTTTTACATGTGAATGATCCGAAGATCTACCAAATCCAAGGAATTACTCAGCCCCAGTAACAAATATCTCCTAGATTTAGAACGCTCAATCCAAAAATCAAGAAGAAACGCACAATCTTCTGGAAGATCCGAATGATCCACCTCTTCAAGTTCATCGGATCCCCGTTGAAGAAGTATGGTTGAACAATAACCCACCTCCTCTTCCAGAAGTAAAAAATGCTATTATCAACCCGATAGGGGGAGGAACTAAAGGCAATTAAGTGCCACAGGGACAACAAATAGGTGCTAATGGTAATCAGTTCGGACCTAATCAAGTTCTTATTAACGATCCACCATAACAGGTCTTCAATCGCCCACCTTAACATAATAGGTACTAGTTGGAGATTTCAAAAACCCTGAAGCCTTCCTTGC
This sequence comes from Iberis pinnata, assembly GCA_900406425.1. Classification (NCBI taxonomy): domain Eukaryota; kingdom Viridiplantae; phylum Streptophyta; class Magnoliopsida; order Brassicales; family Brassicaceae; genus Iberis; species Iberis pinnata. The sequence continues at coordinate 14,285 of OVBE01010176.1, forward strand.
TAAGAGGAATGCACTTCACCCTCATCCACCTCAACGCCAGGACTATAATTTCCCATTCCAGTTCGTTCAGCTGATTCGTGATGACTCTGAATTTTCACGGTTTTTACTTATCAATTAGCATCGATTCTGAGGTCTGAAAGCGTGCATACATCACATTTATGGTTGATTTCACTAACTTTAGTGTTTTTAGGATTTTTGCATTAGAATTTGCATATGCACGCATTTCAGAGGTTTTTCAGGATATTCAGGTATTTTTGGGGAAGGATTTGAGAAATTTCGGAAAAACAGCACTTGACGTTGGAATGGACTTAGCACTCAGCACTCAACTGTGGAATAGACTAAACTTACCTCCAAGCAGCTGCAGGATCGATCCCAACTCAGTGCAGGATCAATCCCATGCAACCATGCAGCGAAACAAGATTGATCCCACTCAGCAGTCTCGGGATCGATCTCAACTCAGTGCAGATCGATCTCAGCTCACTCGAGATCGATCCTGCAACGAACCTGGATTAATCTCAGGCAGTCCTGCAACGAACCTAGATCGATCCCAGGCAGCTCTGCACTGAAACAGTTCGATTCCGCAGTCTTAGTTCCAACGTTTCTGGTGAAGTCTCAAACAAAGCCAAGGAAGTGCACAAAGACAAAAGCAAGACTAAGAAGACGGCCCATGNTCTCACTTGTCTCGGGATCGATCTCAGGTATTCAACGCCGGGATCAATCCCAACCTTAGCAGAATTTTGGACGCAACGAAGCTGGATCGATCCCCAGCAAGCACCCCCTTAGTCTAGATCGATCATGCACTCAACCCAAAGGAAAACACGCTCCGACCCGACCAAATCGAATCCGGATACCACCTGAAGCAAGGCCCAAGCAAGACAATGATTAGCATTTTATCTGTAGTGNCAAGACAATGATTAGCATTTTATCTGTAGTGAGAATTAGGGCTTTTCTCTGAACACTATAAAAGCCCTAATTCGCCTCC
>OVBE01010177.1:0-15265 GCA_900406425.1 Iberis pinnata
CCTGTCAATAAAATCTTTCAACGTCTCATCTTCGTGCTGAGATAGAGTCCACAGGTCCGTCTTTGATGCTCTCTTTGCTATGTACATGGAATAGTGTTTAACGAACATGGTGGAGAGCTGCTGGAAGGTGCCGATGGTCCCAGGGTCTAGGCGAGAGAACCACTCCAAAGCTGGACCTGACAGATTTTCTACAAACAGCTGACACAAACCTGCATCTCGCTCTTCAGGTGAGAATTGGGCTCGTGCCATCGCAATGGTGAAAGCAGTGAGATACTGGACTGGATCGCTCTTGCCGTCGTACCCTGCAAATTTGACCTTCGCGGAGTGCCGAACTGGTATGTCGGTTACTCTCCTTGAGAAGGGGGTTCGTTGAGTCTCCTCTATAGCATGCGTGATATCCGGCGCCGAGCTGGTGTCTTGGTGTACCTGTGAGCTCATGATTTTCAGTTGTTCACGGATATTTCTCTTCTCGGCGTCATCGGCGGAGCTCCTGAATCTGCTTGAGTTGATGTAGTTGATGCGTCCTTGCTCCCCACCTGCAGGAGGAGTTTGGTATGACGTCCCAAATAGGTTCCGTGAGACGGTGTGCAGGTCTCTTCCTTCTGGGGATGCGGCGATGTTTTCTAGCTGTGCTTTTAGGGTTTGGGACTCAGCTCGTAGCCTTGCGGTTTCTTCTTGCTGCTTAAGCATCTGCTTCAGCAGGTCTTTCATGGTGGGTTATGCGGCTTCTGCCTCGGCTGCCGTCTTCTCGCTATTGTCGTCTTTGTCCACTAGATCAACAAGAAGGTTGTCTTGCGGGTTATCGGTTGATCCCGTGGTCATTGCTGGTCTTTTCTCTTCCTGCAAAGCAAATTACGAATTTCTTCTAGCAATAATTCCCACAAACGGCGCCAACTTTTGAATCAAGACATAAAAAATAGTTTTAGGTCTTAGATTATGTGGGTCAAAGCTTAGAAGAATTTCATATATCTTTCAAGGATGATTACATGAGTATTTATATGGAGAATATAAGTTAAAAACCCTAATTGCATGGATTTAACCTAATGGGCCACGAGCTGGACGGTCCAGCTCGTCAGGTCGGCCCATATAGCTTTCGTCTTCCTGGGCCCTTTCTCTTCGTCACGTCGGCGTCCAGCTGGGCCTTGAGTTGAAATGGGCTTTCAGGGCTGGTGCTAAACCTGGTATCAACACCTTTGTACTATCCTTTTTATCTTTAAGTTTTTGCATTTATTTTGGCATGTTTTTGGGTTTATTAACATTTTGGAAGCTTAGGTGTTGAACGATGAAGATTTGGAAAACTTTTCAGAAAATTCAGACCATACCGGTTTGGAGATATAAACCGGTAAAACATTTAGAAATTGATACCGGTCTAGAGTACTGGTTTTATCCAAACCGGTATGAGCTGAAAATTTGGCCAAAAGCTTAGCATCAGTCTGGAGTATCAGTTTGTTCAAACCGATAGGAGCTAAAAATTTGGCCAGACGCTTAGCATCAGTGTACAGTACTGGTTTGTCCAAACCGGTATCGAAGAGTAAGTGGGATATCGGTTTAAGATACCGGTTTAGCGGACCGGTACACACGTTAAAACTGACATACCGGTTTAACGTATCGGTCTGCATAAACCCGTATGGTTCAATAAACCTCATTAAACCCGACAAAAACCCTTCTTCTTCCTTTTCACCAACGAGTCCCCGGGTTTATCATCCGACGAGGAACCATATGATCCAACGTTCAATTACTATTAAGGTACCGCTTCTTCACCTTTGTAAATACATTTGCATTTGGTTTTTATTTTGTTTTTGTCCTTTATCCGGATTTTTATCACACAAGGGGCCGTGTGATTTAAGTTTGGAGGAGGGACTGTAGCTAACTTAGTTTCGATTTTTGTTCTTATCATGCATTGCATTGTATATAGTTATGGTTTATAATAATCCCTAAAAATCAAAAAATTTCAAAAAATATCATTTAGCTTTATCATTTGCTTTTCCCTTGTTTGCATTTAGGTTGCATCATTTGCATAGGAAATCTATTGGTATTATTTCCCTAATTGGACTTGTAAGTATGCTTGTTCGCTAGTTGGTATTATTGCCCAAGTTATTAGTTGTCTATTGCTAGCTAGTTGTTTTCGAACTAAGATTGAACCTTGCTTGGAATATGAAATTGTGTGATTGTTACCTTTCGGAAGCATGTTTTGATTTGAATTTCATCTCTATCTATTAGAACCTTAATTTGGTTGTTAATTATCATGTCTATACATTGGATTTGGACTTATGGATAGAATATACATACTTGGACTATCTTATCCCATTTTTACCACTCTTGTTAGTCCAAGTAGATTCCTCACCTTGAACCAACTTTCTTTCAAGCCACAAATAGTTATTTGAGTGGTAGGACTTTTATGAAAAGAACTTGGTAGAAAGTGTTAGGTTTGAACTGACAAGGATTGGATTTCATGTAGTTCTAGTTCACAACTTTTGGACTAGATAGGCTTAGGTTCGGAACCAACACGGGAATGATTTGGGATATATGGGATTTAGATTGCCGATTTGGTCATGACTCGAAAAATGGAAAGGAATGTAATGGAAATGCAATGGAAATACCTAGTATAGGATTGGGAAAAGAAAAAGTAATAAAAAGGTACGCCTTAGCGCAAAAGTGATTGGACTTGTAAAAGAAACAAATGCCAAAAAGAATGGAAAAAAAAGAATAAGAAGCCTTAAGCCCTTAGAAGTGGTAAAACTACCAATCCGCTAGGTTAGCAAAAGGATTAAATCCTCCTCCTAAGTCATTGATTGATAAGGGTTTGAATGAAAAGGGTAGTGAACTAGGATGAGTATCTCCGGGATAAAAGGGTAGATTAGGATTCTTCTCCATGTTTCTACATGCAAAGCTTTTGGCTTTCGTTTATGGATAGATGGAATCCTATTATTGTATACACATAAGTGTTCTCACATTTAGCATTCTACTAAAGCTCTTTACCTTTTTGAGTGAACCTTGTTTTGAAATGAAAAAACCGCGGCAAAAAGAGATCATTTTTTTATCTCTTAACCCAGTCCCTAAACCAAATAAGTCCATTGATGGTGCATAGATTGATTCACGGTTCCTATTTAAGTAATGTTAAAGAGATGAATGAATTTGAATGCATGTGGAAGTTGGGATCAATCTCGATTAAGTTGTGATGAGTAAGGCTAAGATTTTTAAGTAGGAATAGACTGGTTAGCACTTTAGAACTAGTAACTTGGACAATGATATCACCTAATCTAGCAACATATTTTGGTTCTGAGATTTCCACCTTCACACCTCTCTTCCTTACTATCCTTTGTAGTTTTCTTGCGGACAAGCAAATGATAAGTCTGGGGAAGTTGATAAACTCGTATTTTAGCATATTAATACTATTGTTTTGCATCCATTTAGGTTAGATTCATGAGCATTTAGGTTAGTTATTGTGCATTTGCATATGCATTTCATTATTTCAGGTGTTAGAAGTGGGGAAACCGAGTTTGTGATCAAATGAGCTTAAAATGGAACAAAAAGGTGGAGTTTTGGAGTGTAGCGGTTTATGGTACCGGTTTGATTAAACTGGTACCAGCGTAAAAGAGGAGTATCGGCATGCTATACCGGTTTGCACAAACCGGTATAAGGTGAATCAAATTTCCAGAGACTTAGCAGCGGGGAGACGTACCGGTATGAAAGAAGAAAATCAACATCGGTCTGTCGTACCGGTTTACCCAAACCGGTATCGACCTGAAAAAGTAAAAAATCAACCTAGGACTTTTCCCGTTGTAGTAAAAACCCATTTTGTCTTTTGGTTAACCCAATGATTTTATGGGTTAACCCAGCTTTCTTTTGGGATACTATTTAAACCTTTAACCCTAATTTTTAGGTAGATCTTATGTTTTAGTTTTGTTTTATGCTTTTGGGAAGAAAAACCTTTCTAACCTCTTTGATTCTCATCTTCAATCAAGTTTATTTTGTTTATCTTTTATTGTTTTTCTTCTTCCAAATTTATTTCTATCTATGGATAAATACATTTCTACTCTTGGAATTTGTGTTCATTCAATGGATAGTGAGTAGTTACCTTTAAGAAAATGGCTAGGTAGATTATGTTGATTAGGGAATGAATCATGATGTTTAGGGGTTAGATTTCACTCATCCTCATGTTGATGGTGTTCTTAATGCTAGATTTAACTTGATCACTTGAATCTAGATCATAGGTTGAGTTGTGCCCGGAAGGTGTTCGATAAAATGCCGGAACCAACATTTGCATGCTAAATGAGGCCTAACCAAATGGATTTGTTTTAGTTAGTTTAGTGGTTTGTTATGGATTAGAGTTTAATGCTTCTTGGTTATGTAATTATTGAAGGGATTGTTTTAGTTGCATGATCTAGGAAGGGATTATTACCATGAGAATGGATTAGTCTAGGAATAAAATCTTAGACCAAGGATTAGCTAGATAGTTCTATTGAACATCATGAGGAGTTTCCTAATTGATCAAATCAATANCCTATGCCTTTTGCTTAGCCATCTTATATTTGATTTCAAACTTTTAAATTATGTTGACTTTTCTATTTACTGTTGACTTTTCTATTTACTGTTGACTTTTGTTCTTTTGTTTAGTATATGAATGTTCAAGATGTTTAAAACGTCAATCCTCTTATTAGCTTAGACTAAATGAAATTCACATAGAATTTGTGTGTAACCCTCCTGAATTTGGATTGATTCCTTAAGTATTACAATGATATGAGTAGACTTAAGGCATTTGTTTATATAAGATACTCAAAAGTCTTGTTTATCATACTCCTACTCTGCCTGTTCACTTCCCAGTTTCTGCTAATGTAGCTCATACTTGCAGCAATCAGTTATCCGGTTCTCACCAACAGAGGAACAAAAATCAGAACTACAACAGATACAATAACAACTACCAAGGCTCATTTATTCAACACTCATACAACAATCAACGATCAGAGTCACATGGTAACAAATATTATCAGGACGATGTCAAATCTTTGGCACTTAGGGGCATGGAGCAAAGTGTTGTCCTCAATTAGCTATGTTACACAAAGTTTTATATGTGCCTAATGTAAACAAGAATCTCATATTTGATTACAAATTGTGTAATGACAATAATGTGTCTGTAGAATTTTGTCCGGCTACCTTTCAGGTGAAGGATCTCAACATGGGTGCCCTGTTACTCAAAGGAAAAACTAAAGAAGGGTTATATGAATGGCCAATACAAGGAAATGTAGTTCAAGCAATGATCACCTCACCAACTCCTAAGACTTCTCTATCCTTTTAGCATTTGCGATTAGGACATCCTTCCTTATCTATTTTAAACTTTGTTATTTCTCAATTTTCTTTACGTGTCACTACTCAAACACTTTTACCTTGCTCATATTTTTTGATCAACAAAAGTTATAAATTACCTTTGTCTCTTTCAAGTCTAAAATCAACACGTCCACTTCAGTTGATTTTCACTGATGTTTGGACATCACCAATCTTATCTTTTGATCATTTTAAGTACTATCTAGTTCTAGGTGATCATTACTTTAGGGACACATGGATGTATCCTCTTACACATGGATGGATCATTTAGAGATGTGTTCATTGCTTATAAAGGCATGGTTTAACACTATTTCCAAACTCGAATTAGGATTCTATATTCAGACAACAGAGGAGAATTTATAGGACAGAGACCATACCTTACTGCTAACGGCAGTACCCATCTGACATCTCCATCACATACACCTAAACATAATGGTGTATTAGAAATAAAGCACATATATATTGTAGAGACCGGTCTAACACTAATGTCTCATGCTTCCGTTCTGACGTCTTAATAGAATTTTGTGTTGGCGGCGGCAGTCTGTTTGATTAATCGACTTCCAAGACAAACTCTACAGCTTATATTGCCATATCATATTATATTTGGAGCATCTCCAAACTATTAGCAATTGCTAGTTTTCGGGTGTCTATGCTTCCCATCTCTCAAGCCTTACACGAGACACAAACTCGAGCCTCGGTCCACCCGCTGCATTTTTCTCGGTTATTCGAATACACAAACAACTTATCTTTACATTGAGGTTTCCACTGGTCGTATCCACACCTCAAGACATGCTCGATTTAATGAACAAGTATTTCCCTTTCAAAAAATATTTTAGAGAGATATAAAATGGAGAAATGCTCTAAACTGAAGCTCCAATTCATAAGGTGGATAAATTCAGTAAAAGGCAATGTCTGAAAAATGAATTGGAGCGTAAATAAATGGAAATAATTTACAATGCATTAGTGGTTTGGAGTTTGACCTATGTTCAGACATGTACTCGACCAGATATCAAACTTTGCTGTTGGTATGTTGGGTCGATATCAAAGTATTCTCGGAATGGAGCACTGGAAAGCTGCAAAGAAGGTTCTCAGGTTCAGCAGGCCACTCAAGGCCCGTGAACGAGAGAAGTAAATAATGGGCCGGCAAAGCCCATCACAAGTTGAGCTCCGCGTGGACCGTCTCAGCGTGTTAGGAAGCCCAGTGCGCGGGGTCTCCAGAGGAGTGAAGAGAGCAAAGTGGAGTGAGTTAGAAGAAATTCGAAAGGAGTAACGCCAGATCAAGAGCACAAAAGTGACATTAAGTGCGAGAGATAGGGTAGCGACCCGTGGGGGGAGAGTAGTATAAAGAGGCTAGGTAGAGGTCCGGAGTGTGGACCAAAAAACTTCTGTAAAACTTTGCTATTACTTGAGAAATCTTGTAAACACATAAGAAATTCTTAACATGGCTTATTGTATAAGATGATAACGTTAACAATGTTATAAGCTAATTAATAACGTTAACTTTGATGATGCAAAGGAAATGCGATCAAGATTTAAAAAGGAAAGAGCCAAAAGACAAAAGGAATTCAGCTAGAAAAAGGAAAGGAAAGAAAGCTTGGAATGCAAGGAATGGAGAAAAGGAATAGAGAAAAACGAGATGCAAAAGAGAAGGAAAGGATTTATGCGATTTGAGAGAATGTGATGTGTAAGACTCGGTATAAATAGGAGGCTAAGGAGAATGAATGAGACTAGTTCTCTTAGCCGACATATTTTGATATTAAGTTTTTTTGAGAATGTGATTGAGTGTCTGAGTGATTGAGCTAACAGGTCGTCATAGTGTGTGAGAGTTTAAGAGAAATAATTTACAAGGTAAAAGAAATTTGTATTGTCTTTGTCTTACTAACTGATTTTTTTAGGAATTTGTAGTTTTCTTTAAGTACGATTACATTTTCAATTGGTATTAGAGCGAGTATTTGTCAGGAAATCAAGGTTTCTGTCTAAGCAGGTAAAGATCCAGAGGATGGACAACTCACAACACCCAACTACACGCAAAGTAGTTCTGGATCCTTACAACTTTGGCTAGTGGAAAGTTCAGATCCGTGAGCACATCAAGGGAATTTATGAAAATGAATGCACGATTATTGAGGATGGATGGACAACTCCTTAGATAAAGAATGAGAACGATGAACTGGTTACAAAACCTAAATACGAGTGGACGATAGCTGAAAAAACAATGCCAAAGCCCAACCCAAGAGCCAACCATGTCAAAGCCCAACCCAAGAGCCCTAACATTTGTAGAACATGGATTGACATGCTTGCTTCTGATTTTGAAAATTTTAGGATGGGAGAGGATGAAAAGTTTTAAGAATTTAGTGGTAAGTTCTCATCGATAGCAAATGCTGCAGAAGTACTTGGAAAACATTACAAGGAGAAGAAGTTGATCAAGAAATTTCTTCGAAGTCTGCCTGAAAAATTTGAGTCAATGAAATTAGCTATTCAAGTGGCCAAGGTGATATGAAGTTCAATAAGGTTGTAGGCATGGTGCAGGCACATGAACTTGATCTCTCAAAGAAACTGATTAAAGGAAAGGGTCTTGTATTGACATCAAACGAGAAAGCATAACCAACCAAGACGCAATGTCAATCTTGTTGGAAAATAAGACTTCAGATCAAACAATGATCAAGCACCCATGAAATCAGAAGTACAATGTCATAAATGTCAAGGATTCAGACATTACAAACCAGACTGTCAAAACACACGAAGAAAGAATCCCCTTAGTGTCACTAGTGTAAGGGATTTTGACACACAAAATCTGAGTGTGTGAGTCTCACAAACAGGAAAGAAAAGTCCATGGTCAGCTGGGGAGGTGAAGATACATATGAGTCAGATCAAGATGAGAAAATACTGGATTTGGTTGCATATGTTGGCATAGTTGAAGAAAGCTCATAAAGTGAATCTGATGACAAAGAGGAAGAGGAAGAAACCAAGCAGCCATTGCTTAAAGACAATAGTTTCTTGTGTGAAACTTTGATTGACATTAGAAATAAGAATTATGAGTTAACATTTGACCACCAGAAGCTATAGGAAAAAGTGAAACTACTTCAAATTATTCTAGCTGAAGTAGAAGAAGAGAAGAATCGACTGTTAGAATATCGATTGAGTGAGCAACTGAGAAATATCAAGATGCTAACAAAAGGTACCAAAGATCTTGATAAAGTACTTGCTATCGGCAGAGACATCAACATAAGTTATGGTCTGGGGTATCCCGGACACACTCAAGGTCGTAAGTCCTTTGTCAAGTCATCAATAAGTCATGATGCATAACTTACACGGTCATATCGGAAAAAGAAAGTAATTGTGAACAGAGAGCGTAACAACCAGAATTAGGTACCAAAGAATCAAGGGTACTATCGAACAAGACAAGGTAAAGATTAGTTGTTCTTCTACTGTAGAAAACCATGAGACTAGAAAGAACAAGGTTACCGCTGGGAAGCTTGATAATACAAAATCAGGTAACATAAGGACTGCCATCTTGACAAGAATCATAGTAACAGAGCTTGGGTCAGAAAAGAATTGATGTATTGCTATGCCGCTAAAAAAATGTCTATGAAAAGTGCAGATGCGCCTCGAACGGAAGTGTCCATGAAATTCTCAAACATAGCTTGTGGTATTTTGATAGTTGTTGTTCAAGACACATGAAAAGAAGCAAGGATGAATTGTTGAAGTACGAAGAGATCAACACAGGCAAAGTAACTTTTGAAGGAGGAGCTAAAGGTAAAATCAAAGGCAAAGGTCAAACTGGGGGATCACGAAAACCAAATCTTCAAAATGTGTACTTTGTTGAAGTGTTGACTGCAAATCTGATTAGCATAAGTGATATTACTAGGTTTTAATGCATAATAGTATGCATTTATGTCTGATATTATGCGTTATTCCAAGCGTTTACCTTCTAAAATGGTGTATTTTCAGGATTCTAGGTTTTCGGGTCGTGTTGAAGCATTACGAAGCATTTCAGAAGATTTCAAGAGTTTCAGAAGTTTGGATCGATCGAGCACATTGCTAGATCGATCGAGAACTTTTGTTATCTTCGGCTCGATTGGGCAACTATGGTGCTCGATCGAGCAGATCTCCCTGGAAAAATCCAAACTTTTGGTTCGTTCGAGCAACTAGAGTTTGGTCGTAAAAAAACACAAGTTTCTCGTTCGAGCAAAGGTGTGCTCTATCGAGCAAAGCATCCGATGAAGAACGAAAATTTCCAAATTTTTCAATTCAAGTCCTCAACTTTATCCCCAATTTCCTTATTCAATTTTTTTATTTTTAGAACTATAAAAAGCCTTTTGGCTGAGTTTATGTAGACTACCTTTACTTTTGCAAACTTCGAGAGCTTTTACTGGGAGAAGAATTCCTGAACCTTGTATTTGGAGAAGAAATTTTGAACCCACTTTTTAATATATATATTTTATTGTTTTCAATCATGTGTTCTATTCTGATATTGATTTGTGTTCACTTTGATATGTCTGAGTAGTTCATTAGTTAGGTTTTAGGGTTTCCTAGGGAAACCAGGTTTGAATGTTAAGTTTAATTCTGTAGGATTGAATTTGTTAGGTTCTTAGTCTAAATTTGTTCTTATTACATGAATTAGCTTGATCACCTAGTTCATGATTATAGGTTAATAAATACAAAGAGATTTGATTTAGAAACCTGACCTAATTTAGATGAATAAGTGTTTTTACTTGCGAGAGTATTGTTTTAAATGCTTATGAAAAATTAAATCTGATTTTAATGCATGATCGAATTGTTTTAAAGACTGCGAGAGTTTGTCTCTGGAAATTAGAACATAGGGTTTAATACTCCAAGAGAATATTATTCTTTATTCGTCTTTCATGTTGAGAACTATTTTCAATTGCAATCCTACATGTTAACTTGACTTTAAACTCGGATACCTACGGATTTGCATAATGCCTAGCATCTTTTATATTATAAGTTTAAACCGTTTTTATTTGCCATCTTGAATTTGTTACAACAATCTATTATTCTCGCTTTAGCTAGATTTGAAACTGAAACTGAACGTGCATTTTTTGGTCTTTGTGGATTCGATACCTTTGCTATACTACTTTGAACTGTTCTCTGCAGTATTAGTTTTAGGATTAAATTCTTAGCCTATCAAAATTTTGGCGCCGTTGTCGGGGACCAATTGTGCCTTTCTAGTTTTTTATTAGAATCTCGTCTAAAGTTTTATTTTCAGTACTCATCTCGTTTTCTTTGCTTGTCTTTGTCTTACAGGTTTATGATCAGAAAGTCTGACAAATCCTCTAAACTGCTAAACCTCAGTAACTCGGAACTTGCAAGGATAGAATTCTCAAACCAGAAAACAAAGAAAGACACTAGCTCATCCAACTCAATGGCTGATAACGTTAATCAACTCATTCGGGTCTATCCCAAAGGTCAAATCGATCCAGCTGTTTTTGGACTCAATCAGATGATTAACCAAGTGCAAGGTGGTGGTAACCGTAATCCAGTGCCACAAGGCCAACAAGGAGCTAACAACAGCCAAGCTCCTCCAGGAAATCCAAATCAAAATCCAAACGTTCAGAATCCTCACAACGTTCAGAATGCTCAGAACGTAGATGCAAGGCACTTTGTCTTGTTTGGAGATCCGGAGAGAGTTAATCGACTCAATGCTCAGCTCAATGCTCAGAACCATCCTCTAGTTGGTTCGTACAACAATCCTCAAGCATTCTATGCTTATAGGAATCCCATCCAACCCCCTCAACCTCAGCGAATGGAATACCAATTCCTTATTTTGCTTGTTCAAATGATTCGTAGCAACCAATTCAGTGGTTTACCTCACGAGCACCCAATGAATCATATTGACACTTTTGAGGACATCTGCAACACTATCAAACTCAATGGAGTATCCAGCGATTTCATGCACTGCAATTTGTTTAGTCATTCCTTAGCTAACAAAACACTTCGCTGGTTGAAGTCTCTACCTGCTGGATCTATATTAACATGGGATGACTACAAATCCAGGTTTATCAGTCAGTTCTTAACTACTACTAAGACTAATTCCTTGAGGTACACGATCTCTGCTTTTGCTCAAACTTCTGTGGAATCATTCTATAAATCTTGGGAATGATTCAAAGAGCTGCTTCGTGATTGTCCACATCACTGATTCTCAAATGTAAGTCTCCTGAATACCTTTTATAGAGGAATTGAACAGAAGTATCAGTTGTCCTTAGATACAGCCAGTGATGGAGATTTCATGCAAAAACATGTTCCAGATGGTTATCGTCTCATAGAAAACTTAGGAGCCAGCAATAGCAACCATTGCCCATAGTTCGATCGCCGAACCAAAGCTCTTGTAATGGCTGCTAACTCATAAATCTCAGAACTGAAAGGAGATTTCTCTGAACTGAAAGGATTATTGACTCAACTGCTTAAGAGTCAAACTCAGACACCGGTCAATACTGTAGAAGATTCTGGAGTTGCTTGTTTTGCATTCCAAGAACAAGAAACCACTGTGGTTGAAGAAGAAGTGAGCTATATTAATAGCCAAGTTCATTGAGTGTTTAAACAGGGATACAATCCATCCCTTAACAAGAATAATCCCAATCTTTCTTGTAGAAGCACTAATGTTGAGAATCCTCAAGATCAAACCTACCCAACTCAACAGAAACAGTTTGTGCAAAATTCTGGAAATCAATTTGGTCAAAACTTAGGGAACAATGTTTTCCAAGGAAATCAAAATAGGAACTTCATTCCCAACTCTAATAGAGGCGTTTTCCCACAAATATCTCAGCCTGCATTTCACCAAGTTCCTCAAACTCAAGTTCCTCAAGGAAATTCAGTGGAATTAATGTTTAAGCAACTTCTGGACGGACAACAACAATTTCAAAGGGTTATACAAGGAGATATGAAAGAGTTGAATCGGAAATTTGAGGCATTTTCTACACTTGTGAAGACTCTAGATACTCAAGTTGCCCAAACTGCTGAAGCGGTCAAGAGACCGGTTGAGTTTCTTCATGGGAAATCCGATTCTAATCCAAAGAATCAAGAGTTTGTGAATGCAGTAACGCTTAGAAGTGGTAAGTCTCTATCCAATAATGCTGGGAAAGACACTTTGATAAAAGGTTTTCTTGAAGATTTGGATGAATCTAAGGGAGATGCAGCTTCAGAACAAGATAATAATGATGCAGAGAATTCTACTCGATCAGGCACCTTTTGCCCGATCGAGCAAAGTAACCCGAAAATTCTAGGAGCTTTTGCTCGATCGAGCACTCCATTAGCTCGATTGACCATGGAATTCGGGGAAAATATAGATCTATCTGCTCGATCGAGCAAAAGGGCCCAGACTCGATTCCAACTTCTGGGACGTATGAAACTCATCATATTCCCCCAAGAGCCTACAAACCCAAAGTTCCTTACCCGGTGAAGCCTAAGACCTCCAGGAAAGACCTAGAAGATGCTAAATACAAGGATATGATCAAGGAAAGACCCATTCTCTGATGCTTGTCAAATGATTCCTTCTCTGAAGTAGTATGTGAAGAACATGGTTACCAACAAGCTAACATTGGAAGAAGGTGCAATGATGATTACAGAAGAGTGTAGCTCAATTCTCCAGAATCGAATGCCTAAGAAGCTTAGAGACGCAGGTAGTTTTGTTCAATCAGTTGAGATTGGAGATTTCACTTTTGCTAGATCTCTCTACGATTTGGGATATAGTGTCAATCTTATGCCTTTCTCCGTGGCTAAGCAATTGGGAATGACTGATAGAAAGGGTACAAGGATTTCATTGGTTCTTGCTGATCGTTCGGTGAAGTACCCTATTGGAATTCTAGGGAACCTACCAGTTAAGATTGGAACCGCATATGTACCAACCGATTTCGTGATTCTTGAGCTTGGAGACGAACCTAAAGACCTTTTGATATTGGGAAGACCTTTCTTAGCTACAGCTGGTGCAATCATTGATGTGAAGAAAGGCAAGATCGATCTTCACTTTGGGGACATGGTTTTGAAGTTTAACTTACAAGAGGTTCTGAAGAAACCGTCCTTAGATGCTAAGTTTTTTTGGGTTGATACCATTGCTGAAGCTGTAGAGAGAGTTTCTGATGACTTCTTATTTGGTGATGCCTTAGAGGTTGCTTTGACTAACGCTACTGATGCTCATTTATCTTTTAGAGATGATGTTACAGATCTTACCAGGATGCTTGATGCTAGTAGACGAATTGAGGGGATGACCGATTGTGTGGCATTAGTGGAGGCAGCTGCCAAGCCTTCACCTAAACCATACCCTGCACCACTTGATGATCCATGGAGCGAGCTGAAAGCTCCAAAGTTGGAACTTAAACCCTCCCAGCAGGGCTCAGGTATGCGTTTCTAGGTCCTTATTCCACCTATCATCTGATTGTGAATACTGAGCTGAACAATGTAGAGACTGCCTTACTTCTATGTCAGTTAAGAAAGTATCATAGAGCTCTAGGCTATACTCTAGATGATATCACAGGTATTTCACCAGATTTATGCATGCATAGGATCTATTTAGAAGATGAGTCTAAGACTTCTATTGAACATCAAAGATGCTTAAATCCAAACTGAAAGATGTTGTTAAGAAGGAGATAATGAAACTTCTAGATGCAGGAATCATTTACCCTATTTCAGATAGTACTTGGGTTAGTCATGTGCATGTTGTTCCTAAGAAGGGGGGGGGGGTACTATAGTGGTTAAGAATGATAAGGATGAATTAATCCCAACTAGAACTATTACTGGTCATAGGATGTGCATTGACTATAGGAAATTGAATGCTGCTACTCGCAAAGATCATTTTCCTTTACCTTTCATTGACCAAATGCTTGAGAGATTGGCTAACCACCCTTACTATTGTTTCTTAGATGGTTATTCAGGTTTCTTTCAGATTCCTATTCATCCCGATGACCAAGAGAAGACGACATTCACATGTCCATTTGGTATCTATGCTTATCGTATAATGCCTTTTGGTTTGTGCAATGCTCCATAAACTTTTCAAAGATGCATGATGTCTATTTTCACTGATATAATTGACGACATCATGGAAGTATTCATGGATGATTTCTCTGTCTATGGATCTTCCTTTGATGTTTTTCTTGCTAATATGTGCAGAGTCCTTCAGAGATGCGAGGAGAAATACTTGGTGCTTAATTGAGAGAAGTGTCATTTCATGGTGATCAATGGAATTGTGTTAGGACACAAAATCTAGGAGAAAGGCATTGAAGTTGATAGAGCTAAGATTGAAGTTATGACTAACTTGCAGGTACCCAAATCTGTAAAGCATTTTTTGCAGCTTTCTAGGACATGCTGGTTTCTACAGGAGGTTCATTCAGGACTTCTCAAAGACCGCCAGACCTCTTACCAAGCTATTGTGCAAGGAAGTCAAATTTGCTGGGATGATGAATGCCAAAGCTATTTTCTCGCGATTAAAGGAGCTCTTGTTAGTGCTCCAATAGTCCAGTTACCGGAATTGGATTTGCCTTTTGAGGTAACGTGTTATGCCAGCGATTATACAGTAGGTGCAGTTCTAGGCCAACGGAAGGACAAGAAACTTCATGTGATCTATTATGCCTCAAGAACACTAGATGGAGCTCAATGCAATTATGCAACCACTAAGAAGGAATTACTAGCAATAGTCTTTGCTTTTGAGAAGTTCAGATCCTATCTAGTAGGATCCAAAGTAGTAGTCCATACCGATCATGCGGCTTTGAGGTATCTCCTGAACAAAAAGGATGTTAAACCCAGATTATCGCGTTGGATTTTGCTTTTACAGGAATTTGACTTGGAGATCAAAGACAAACGAGGGACAGAGAATGGAGTTGCAGATCATTGATATTACTCAGTTTTAATGCATTATAGTGGACATTTATGTCTCCTATTATGCATTATTCCGAGTGTTTTCCTTGCAAATTGCTTTTAAAGGGACGTTTCGGGACAT
>OVBE01010178.1:0-10149 GCA_900406425.1 Iberis pinnata
AATTTTGTTGATTAGTCAAGAGATTGTATTGATCGCATGATTAGGAAAATGATTAGTCCCACGAGAGTGGATTAGTCTATTAATGGGAATCTTAGACCAATGATTAGCTGTTATTGTTAGCATTGAGCATCTTAGGAAATCGTTTGATCACCCGATTCGATTACCTTAGCCCATTTGTTTAGCTTTTTATCATTGCATTCTTCGTTTAATTTTTATTATCTTTTTAGCTTAATCATTTGTTGGTTTTCAATACTTGCACATTTTAACCGATAAACACAACCAACTTTGAATTGTTTAGACTGAACGTGATTCTAATAGAATTAATGAGTTAATTGCATCCCGAACTAAATTTGACACCTAAGTACTACATCGACATTCAAGTAGTCTAGGATTAATTTCTAGATAGGAAATCCATAAAATCTTGTTTATCAGCATGACATAGAATTCAGGAGCCGAACATGTGCAAAGTCTCAAGTCTTGGCAGACTTCCTAATAGAATTACCACCTGAGATGAATCCAGAAACACAACCAGATGAATCAAAATGGTCACTATACGTAGACGGGGCAAGCTCGAATCACAATTTCGGAGTAGGTGTACGCTTGGTCTCCTCAACCGGGGACATGGTCGAGCAATCGTTTTGATTAGATTTTGCGGATTTAAAAAACGAAGCCGAATACGAAGTGATAATTGCCAGGCTGCGACTGGCAAATACAATCGGAGCTAAGCGAGTAACCACCTATTGCGATTCTTAGCTAGTAGCAAACCAATTCAGAGGGATTACGAGATGAGGGAAGAGAGAATGGATGCGTAGTAAGGCAGGGTAAAAACCCTATGTAATGAATTTGCAGACTTCAACCTAGTCAAAATACCTAGAGGCGAAAATATACTTGCCAACGCCCTAGCCGCATTGGCCTCAACTACAGACCCGCAAACGACCAGAGTCATACCAGTTGAGACTATCAACAGGCCAAGCATCACCATCGCGAAAGCGACCTGCGTCATCCAGAATTCAATCGAGGAATACAATGCCAACCCAGATCCCGAAGACGTCGAAGATGACGCGATCCAAATGGAAATGGACGAGGTCAAAGTGGAAATAAACTGGCGAATCGAAATACTAGCTTACATAACAGATGGGATCTTGCCACCAAAGAAATGGGACGCTAGAAAATTTAAGGCCAAAAGTGTTAGATACACCCATCTAGATGGCAACCTCTACAAATGGAGCGTGCGCGGCCCACTACTAAAGTGCATATCTGGCCACGAGACAAAAAAGATAATAAGGGAGGTGAACGATGGAGCATGTGGAAATCACTCATGCGGCAGGGCGCTTGCATTCAAAATAAATCGATAGGGATACTACTGGCCAACAATGATCACGGACTGCAAACAATACGCGTTGAAATGCGAAAAATTCCAAAAGCACGCGCCATTGATATAGAGACCAACCGAGGAAATGCAATCCATCACAGCCCCTTACCCATTTACGAGATGGTCTATGGACATAATTGGCCTAATGCACATATCGAAATAAAAACGTTTCCTCCTCATCCTGACGGACTATTTCTCCAAGTGGATAGAAGCCGAATCATTCGCCAAAGTCAAATATGAGAACGTGGAATCCTTCATCTGGAAAAAACATAATTTGCCGCCATGGGATCCCCTACAAAATCCACACCGACAACTGTCCCCAATTCGCCTTAGATTGATTCAAAGATTTTTGCGAACGTATGTGCATAAATTTAACCTTCTCGACACCATACTACCTGCAGGCCAACGACCAAGTCGAGGCCGCAAACAAGACAATCTTAGACGGGCTAAAGAAAAGGCTGGACGCCAAAAATGGCAGATAGGCAGACGAATTTGAGGGAGTTCTCTGGTCCTATCGAACTACACCGAGAGGAGGAACAAACGACTCACCATTCGCTCTGGTGTACGGAATCGAGGCGATAATACCAGCTGAAACTGAAGTTCGCAGCCTCAGAGTCAAACTAGCACCTCAGAATACGGACCAAAATGATCAGATGCTCATCGACATAACAGATACCGTTGATGACAGGAGAGACCAGGCGACAATACGCTTGAAAAATTACCACAATACCGCAACACGATTGTACAACAAAAATATCAGGAAGAGATGGTTCGCCGAAGGAGAGCTCGTGCTCCGGGAAGTCTTCCCTTCAAGGGCTGAAAAGAACGCAGGAAAAGTCGGTATCAAATGGGAAGGACCATACAAAATATCTAAGGTCATCAAGCCAGGAGTATACGAACTAGAAGACACATAAGGAAACGAAGAGCGACATCCTTGGAACGCTCAACACTTGAAGAAATATTTTTGTTGATAACTAGCAATTTATTTTCCCATTTTATTTCCATCACAGGGGTACGTAGGCAACTCCTTTAACAGGAATTCAGCTGTTGTAATTCATAATTTAAAATTCGCATCAGACCTGTCCTTTCCTTATCAAATTTTCTCAAAAAATGGGGGAGATGTATTCATCCTTTACACTATGATCCAGCCCGCCCAGTCCTTTCTTTATAAATTTTTCTCAAAAAATGGGGGAGATGTATTCGTCCTTTACACTCTGACCCAGCCCGCCCTGTCATTTTCTTATAAATTTTTTCAAAAAATGGGGGAGATGTATTCGTCTTTTACACTCCGTCTCAGCCCGCCCTATCCTTTCCTTATAATTTTTTCTCAAAAAATGGGGGAGATGTATTCGTCCTTTACACTCCGACCCAGCCCGCCCTGTCTTTTCCTTATAAATTTTTCTCAAAAAATGGGGGAGATGTATTCGTCCTTTAAACTCTAACCCAGCCCGCCTTGTCATTTCCTTATAATTTTTTCTCAAAAAATGGGGGAGATGTATTCGTCCTCCACACTATATACTCAGCCCGACCCAACCGGGGGCTCTCGCTATACTGACGGACCTACTCGCGAACCTACATAGTGCAATCTCTCACCCAACCAACAAGGCTGAACACCTGAAGTCCACCAAGCTATCCACCGCTATCCATTACAGTTTTTGTCGTTTTCGCCTATCCTATCTACCAATACTCTGACGAAATTAAGGGGAGAATATTATACTACACCCGCGAAGGACCACCTAGACTCTACAATTTTGCTTCAACCAAATCGCCTTTGATGGGAAAATGCATATCAATATTTACTATCAGACACATGCGACATAATTCTAATATGCATCATTACAATTAAAAAGGATCTTGAGATAAACTTAGCCCGAAGCGGGTACTCAGAA
Source organism: Iberis pinnata (assembly GCA_900406425.1). Lineage (NCBI taxonomy): Eukaryota > Viridiplantae > Streptophyta > Magnoliopsida > Brassicales > Brassicaceae > Iberis > Iberis pinnata. The sequence goes on from OVBE01010178.1 coordinate 3,262, forward strand.
GCAGTAGGCGAAGCCATAAATCGAAATTCCAACTTAAAATTAAAATAAACGTTATAGGTTATGGGTTAAAGCCCCCCAGATACCAAATTCAAAGAACTAGCAACTCAGGGACAGGAAAGCGAAGCCCAAAAGTCTTGAAAAAGATTTCATAAATAGTGACAAACCCCAACGGGGGATTGTCCGGAAACTGGCCCGGATCCAGGATTAAAAACCTGACATCATGTGAGAGGTCGAACTGCTCCCAGAGCGTTCTCACGGATGTAAGGGATGAACGAGAAGAAGAAAAAGCCATTATTTGAGGAGCTGCAGACGCCCTGGATTTCGCGCGGAAGCAACAAGAGTTCTAACACTCGCGCTTGCCATGGGATGCGACGATTAGCCTCTACTCCCAGAACGAAGCGCCAGCTGTCTCGACATCGCCGGGAAACCGAGGGGGAAGAGAAATTAGGAGAAAGAGAGTTGAAAAGGGACGAAGGTCCAAAGAAATTCGGGATAAATCGGAGAAGGAGAGAGCAAGTTAGATGGAGGAAATGACAAACCCTTGCAAAATTAAAGAGGAATAAGGAAGTTGAGTGACAATACCTTACGATGCGAAGAGAGATAAGGAATGGACAGTTGAATGCGTAGTGGGAGACGGTTCGAGGTACTTTAGGAGAGAGAGGAGAGTGGCAGTAACTGCCTCGAGTTGTGTGAAACCACCTTTTGTATGTGTAATGATGGTGCTTTTGAAATTTGAAGATACTGAGATGCATTGCATGAGGAGATAAGAATCAATCGCGAGACTATTGAGATTTTCTGAATCCAAATCGTAACAAATCGGCGCAACTAATGTTACATTTTTGGAGGAAAATGAAATTATCCAGCCCAACACGAAGGTTTCGAATGTGTATGCGGATATCATACGAAGGCACATGCATGTTTAAATAAAAAATGATGAATGAAGATCAGCTTAAAGAAAAAATATAATAAATATATGTATGGTTACGAGGTGCATTTTCACCAATTTTCGAAGGCACCCAACTCGCTAAGCTCGTAGGAAGACCTTGGGGATAATATGTTGGTGTCGAAACCCCCTCAGCAGGTTGCCAACCCAATTAGTATCACTTTCGAGATAACAGCTTAGTCTGTGTCAAGATGCAAAAGAATTAACCCAGCAGATTTCTACCTAGGCACGGAAAGAAAATGATCGGTTACTCAAGTCGTAGACGATCTGGGCAGAAGGCGATTACAAGCTGAGTAAGAGAAGACTAGGCCTAGACAGTTCTGAGATAAGGGGGAAACGTCAAGATCATAATCCTAATAACCCGAGAAGATCGAAACGACCCAGACCAAGCGGGGGGGGGAATAGAAAGCAAGAAGAGAGAGAAATGAGACATTTGAATCTTTTTGAAGGCTTAGAACTAGAATTAAGAACTCGATCTATCTTGACTCTTTTATGTAAACACATTGATCAAGATCAATAAAATATATATTATACATCATATCTTTTCGATCTGAGTTTGTGTTGCGATTTCTTTCTGATTTTGACAAGAACGACGAATTCCTCATTGAGATAATCATGTAAAATTCATTGTGGGTTTTAGCATCCACAGTGAAGCATGTGCCCTTGGGAAATTAATAATAAGACCATCGTCAACCAAAATTAATAAATAATCACCAAAGTTCATTAAACGCATTCAAGGTGATATTTGTAGACCAATACATCCACCATGTGGACCATTCACTACTTTATGGTGTTAATTGATGCTTCAAGCATATGGTCACATATATGTCTGTTATCGTCTCTAAATCAGGGATTTGCTAGATTTCTAACTCAAATTATCAAACTGAGAGCTCAGTTTTCTAATTATCAAATTAAAAGAGTTAGATTCGATAATGCTGGTGAATTCACATTCCAAGCATTCAAGGATTATTGTATGGAAACGAAAATTGAAGTTGAACATCCAGTAGCTCATGTTCATACTCAAAATGGTTTGGCTGAATCATTAATTAAACGCCTGCAATTGATTGCAAGACAATTAATCATGAGATATAAACTTTCAACCTCAGCATGGGGACATATAATTCTGCACGCATAAGCACTCATTTGGATAAGACCGAGTGTGTATCATGAATATTCTCCATTGCAACTAGCATTTGGTCGAGAACCAAATATTTCTTATCCAAAGGTTTTTGGTTGCTCAGTTTATGTGCCTATAGCACCATTGCGACATACAAAAATGGGACCACAAAGAAGGTTGGAAATATATGTTGGTTTTGATTCTCAATCAATTATACAATATCTAGAACCAAAAATGGGTGACGTATTTACAGCACATTTTGTTGATTGTCAATTTGATGAGAAATTCTTCTCGGTTCTAAGGGAGAAAATAAAGAGGTCGGGAAGGATATCAAATGGAATGTACCAACTTTGTTATACCTCGATCCACCAACGAAACAGTCATAACTAGAAGTTCAATGAATAATACATTTGCAGAGTATAAAAAAAAATCAACTACCTGATACGTTTCATGATACCAAAATAGTAACAAAGTCTCACACACCAGCAACAAATGTACCTGCTCGAATTGAAATTCCACAAGAACGTGGAGGAGCAGATGATACACTAGGTTGATGAAAATGTTGGCCACCAAGAACCTGAAGAAAATCATGAGATTTCTATTAACTTCGTTAATAATGGGACGATTTGGAATCGAGATAAAATTGATTGCACTGGTGATGTTTTCGCATTCATTGTAACAAAGGAAGTAGATGACGAAAACAAAGATCCAGAGCCATAATCTGTATATGAATGTCAAAAGAGACATGTTTGGCTAAAATGGAAAGATGCAATATAAGTGGAACTCTATTCACTTAATAAAAGAGAGGTATGTAGTCATGTTATACACACAGACCAGAAGGTGTTTAGCCGATTGGTTACATATGAGTTATTGTTCGAAAACGAAATGAGAAAAACGAGATAATGAGATATAAAGCTCACCTTGTGGCCCAATGGTTTTCTAAAAGGCCATAAATTGATTATAAGGAAACATATTCTCTTGTTATGGATGCAATCACATTTAGATTTTTGATGAGCCTAGCGGCTTATGAAAATCTAGAGATGCGTCTCATGGATGTTGTAACAACATATTTGTATGGATCATTAGATACTAATATCTATATGAGAATTCCCGATGGATTTAAAATTCTCGAGGGGTTAAAATCCAAACCTAAAGAGTTATGTGCAATAAAATTGCAAAGATCATTATATGGACTCAAAAAATATGGACGTATGTGGTACAATATTCTAAATGAATTTAATAAAAGAAGGATATATAAATGTTCATATATGCCCATGTGTTTTCATTAAAAAGAAAACATTCGGATTTGTGATAATCGCGGTGTATGTCGATGATCTAAGCATTATTGGAACTCAAGAGGAAATACATAAAGCATCAAACTATTTGAAAGAAGAATTCGAGATGAAAAATCTCGGACAAACAAAATAGTGTCTTGGCTTACAAATTGAGCATTATCCTAATGGTATATTTGTCCATCAATCTACATATACCAAAATAATATTAAACCGTTTTAATATAGATATGGCAACTTCTCTTAGTACTTTCATGGTCGTTAGATCATTTAAAGTTGAGAATGACATTTTCCGACCACTAGAGGAAAATGAATAGATAATTGGTCCGGTAGTACCGTATCTAAGTGCCATTGGATCACTTATGTATCTTACAGATTGTACTTGGTCTTATATTTTGTTTGTAGTGAATCCTTTGGCAAGATTCAGTTCATCTCCTACACAAAAAATTGGAATGAAATTAAACATGTCTTTCGTTACAGGGAAGTATTGATTTATGATTGTTTTATCATAAAGATTATAAAGAAGTAATGGTTGGTTTTGCAGATGCAAGATACTTCTCAGATCCACATAAAGCTAGATCTCAAACATAATATGTCTTTACGAATAGTGACACTGCTATTTCTTGGCGTTCTCAGGAAAAAACGCTTATGTCTACTTTGTCAAATCATGCCGAAATAATTGATCTTCATAAAGCAAGCAGAGAATTTGCATGGCTGAGATCTATTAGCCGTCACATTAAGACAACCAGTGGAATCAACACCAATGATGAACCAATAATTCTATATGAAGGTAATGCACATGTGTTGCTCAAACAAAGGAAGGATATATCAAAAGTGACCAAACTAAACACATCCTTCCAAAGTTATTCTCGTACACTCAAGAGCTTTAAAAGAACAAAGAAATTGAAGTGAGATACAATCAATCTTCTCAAAACGCTGCAGGTCTCTTCACAAAATCCGTATCCGCGTCGACATTCAGGAAACATGTTTTAAATATTGGAATGTGTCATCAACGAGATCTTTGAAACGACGACATTAGAGTGGAGCTTACGCGGTTGTACTCTTTTTACCTTACGGGAGTTTTTTTCTCAAAATAAAGTGATTTTTAACCAGACAACAAAGACGTAACACAAAAGATGATAGTGACATTAGTCTCCAAGGGAGAGTGTTGTGAAAGTCATTTATGTTTGCTTCAACAAGGCAAGTGAAAACTTTTGTGACTAAATGGAGCTTAAATGTGACTTCACATCACTTCATGTCTCTTAATCTCTCCTATAAATAAGAGGTTTCACTCACTTGTAACTGATCCAAAAAAATATAATATCACACATTTCTTTCTTCTCCTTCTTAAGTATACTTAAAGTTCTCCTCTGATTTCTTATTCCTCTGATCCAAAAATTCTGGTATAATATTTTTAGTTTTTTATTCAAGTTATGATAATTATAGAATTGAATCACTGATATATTATAAGACTACTCTCATTTTTTGACACATCAATTTTTTGGGAAGTTAGTTTAACTACTATATATTTTAGTAAAAATGACTAGAACCATATAAATATTATTTTTATTACTTGCAATTTTTAAATGCCCAGCGTACCCTTCTATTACGTTGTGACAAAAACGTATTTACCGGAATGCCATTCACCATGTAGGAATTCATGGACGTGTATTAATGAGACAACTTATGGTTATGTTGCAGTTGAGTTACTGAAACCCGTTGAATTAAGAGAAATTAGCTGACTTACGAGCATAAGTCACTGGCTCGTGATGACTTACTTACAAAATCTGGTTGAGTTAAGAGAAATTAGCTGACTTATGGGCATAAGTCACCCGCTCGTGACGACTTACTTACAAAAACTGGTTGATTTTTTTAAAAAAGGATGACTTATGGTCATAAGTCAACTTACGTAATAGCTGACATACGAGAATATGGCTGACTTATGTACTCTTGTTACAACTGACTTATACTACGGCGTCATGACTTGTTGAAAATTGTACTGAGTTATACTTAGAGATGGCTGAGTTATGTTTCGCAAGCTGATTTAATGCAACTGACTGAGTTATACTTATTGGATGTTAACACGGCTGAGATACCTCTACTCAGCCGTCAAGAGCTGGATTAACGTTCAACACGTCGTGTTTACGACTGATCTACTAGCAAAAGATTAATTACTAGAATAGCATTCATCTCACCGCTGATTTATTTGAAGAACGGGTTGACTTATGGTTTCCCAGCATATTACGACTGATTAATTTGAGAAAGATTAATTACTAGAATAGCATTCACCTTGCGACTGTCTTACGTTGCATTTGATGGTTGATTAACTTGGAGTGGGTTATGTATTGGTATTGCGGCTGACTTCTCTTTTTGCCATGTCATCGTCCATGTAAGCATACATGCCATGTCATCATCCACTGCGGATGATGATGTGGAAGGTTAAATTTGAGAGACAGGGTGTTGAATTTTTTTTTGTATTCTAGATAGTCTTACAGAGTCTTCTTCGGTAACCAACATCTCCATCTATCTTCTTCATCTCACACTGAGAGCGTATGGATCGGGTACTTATTATTTCCGGTAACTGGTATTCGATGATAACAGATTGAATGAGTCGAGGCATCATATTCAGTTGTGCTACATGTTCTCTAATAAAGCTTTGAAAACAATAGCGCACGATACTCCACCAGTTTATATCTCTAATACTCGACAGTTGCAAGGTTTTCTAAGCCTATGGAAAATCGAACCTGTACGGGGACTTTCTCGGTGACATTGGTTTGTTCGTTCTACCGTCGAGTGTCGGAATAACTATCTGGTAGACTGAGTTATATTAACTTAAATGCTGAGTTTTTTGGGGCCAAGTCTGAGTTATATTAATGATAGACTGAGTTATATTAACTTAAATGCTGAGTTATTTTAGTATCAAGGCTGAGTTATATTTTCGGTAGGCTGAGTTGTAGTAACAGTAATGCCACAAACTGCTGGTATATCGGTTGTATCATTTGAATCATTCTTGTTGAACTGATGTTTTGGACGGTTTTGTTGTTGTTTCTGATTTATAATAATTTTGTAAGATATTAGAGTTCTTAAGTAAAATATGCGCATTTTATAGATATATTCTAACAGGAGGGATAGGTCTCAGTACGAAGTAAATGCAAGAATTTGGACTCTAAAGTATGCAATGGGATGATAAATACAACAACTATTTACATCCCTGTAATTATTAAGTGGAACAAGATTTTTTTTTTGTCAAAAAAAAAAAATTGAACAAGAGTTTTTGTTTGGTTTTATAGTTACTTTCTTGTTAGGCAAGCAAGTATTTCCGAAATTAACCTTATCACTCAAGAAATAGCTAATCACAGAAAAATGAAAAATACATAGGGTTATATAAACATTGAGCCCATAGGCTTTCGTTTTTAATATACTTTTGAAAAGACAAATACCCAACCCTTGTTACGTTACAGAGGTCAAAATAACTCATCCTTTATTATGTTTTCGAGGTAAGAATAACTCAGCCCTTTCGATGTTTCAGAGGTAAGA
>OVBE01010179.1:0-14645 GCA_900406425.1 Iberis pinnata
CTACCTAAATGGATCCGGAAAAAAGGATAAAAACGAGTGAAAATGCGAGTATATCAGCAAGCAACGAAGAAATGGAAGAAAAAAATATGAAGAAAAGGAAACAAGCTTGAAAATGGAAAAAAGTCTTATGGAAAGAAGATATATGACTTGATGAGAAGGTTTAGGTTTAGACCTTAATATAAATAGGAGGTTAAGTAGAATAGAGGTTCTCTAGTTCTTTTAGTCGATTATTTTTGAGATATTGAGCTTTGTGAGATTGTGTTTTCGTGTCTGTGAGATTGAGCGAACAGAGCGATAGAGAGTGAAATATTAAGAAAAATAAATCCAGTGAATAAAGTGTTAAGTCAGATACTCTGAGGGACCAAGTTGCAATTATTAAAGGGTAGACTTGGAGCCAAAGAGAATATCTTAACGAGAAGATTTGTGGAAATCAAGATTAAGGGAAGATATTAGAAGAGAATATCTTAACAAGAAGATTTATGGAAATCAAAATTAAGGGAAGATTCTAAATTGAAGCTTTAGAGATCAAGCAAGTATAAAAAGATTGGTTAGGTTAACCTAGGCTTTTATGCTTTCTGAGAATACGAAAAAACAGAGAGTTGGTTGTGAGAGAAAAACAGAGCGTCTAGGTTTTCTTTGGTGAGTGAAATACGAGTGTGTGACACACTTGTTGGTGTGCGTGAGACAGGGTAGATTAGGAACTGGTCAGTGTCGAGTCAAGAGTTCTTGTCGTCGAATAAATCTAATTAAACATATCAGTAAGATTGTTTAAGTGGTTCTTAATAAAGTGGCCGGGTTGAGGACGTAGGCAAATTGCCTAACCTCGTTAATTCTTTGTGTGCTCATATTGTTGTTCTTTTAATTTTCTCTATGATATTAGAACTTTCAACTGGTATCAGAGCGGGTCACCTCGCTGATTTTTGCCAAGAAATCACACACATGCTGAGATCCTAGGAACAAGATGTAGACAATGAAGGAATTGATTACTGTACATAAGCCCATAATGCTTAATGAAGGAAATTTCAGACACTAGAAAGCTCGTATGAGACAAGTGATTAGAAGCATGGATGAAGATTCGTGGACGGCTGTCATTCGTGGATGAAAAGAACCTACAACGCTTGATGAAAATTAAAAGGTGATACCTAAACCGATAGAGCAATGGACTTAAGTAGAAAAACCAGCTTCAAAATATAACTCCAAAGTTATTACTGCGATATTCACGGCTGTGGATCTAGATCAGTTTCAGATTATTCAGGGATGTGAAGTTGCGAAGGACGCGTGAGACAAAAACTTCAAAGGAGACAATAGTGTTCGCAGAACAAGGATAGATCATCTTGCTTCACGATTCAAAAACTTGAAGATGGACAATGATGAATCGATCACTAGTTTCTCTACTAAACTGAGCTCTAAAGCAAATGAAGCAACTGTTCTGGGAAAGAAATATAAGGAGAAAAAATTGGTCAAGAAACTGCTTAGATGTTTACCACCAAAATATCATTCTCACAAGGTTGTTCTGAAGGTGTCCATGAATACTGATAACATGAAGTTTGATCAATTGGTTGGGATGTTGAAAGCAGAAGAATTGGAAATTGAGAATGATAAACCCAATAAATCAAAAGGAATAGCATTCACAACTCAAACTAAGGACAATCAAGTTCAACAGATTAAAGAGAATTTGAAATTGATGGGAAAGAATTTCAACAAGATGGTGAAGCATTTTGAAGAACGTCAGAATCGAACACATAACAAATTTCAAAAACAAGAAGGAGATAGATCGGCTTTAAGGAAGTCTCGAAATGATGGGGACATGAACTTATAAAAGAAGGATCTACAATGTCACGAGTGTGAGGGATACAATCACTTCAGAAGTGAATGTCCACTCACAAAGAGAAAGGAGCTAAATTGTATTGAATGCAAAGGCTTTGGTCACACTAGGAATGAATGTCCTAGCTCTCTGAAGAAAAGTGACATATCTTTGTTTTGCTTCAGTGATACTGAATTAGATGGACAAGGTGAAGAAGGACTGCTGTTGAACTCACACGAGTGCTACTATGGAAGAAGAATCATTAGACAGTGATAGTGATTCAGATGAGGAAGAAATCGATCCGAAGTCGGAACTCAAAAGTCTGTATAACAAGTATGTGAGTCTAAGCTGCATGGAAGCGGAAGCGTAGAAGCGACTTTTTAATAAAAAAACTAAGAAACGGGTACATGTTGGAATCGTATATGTATATATATTATATATGTATAATAGAAAAATCAATAATCAAATCATATTAAACCAATAAGATTGTTTAAAAACAAACATAAATCCAATACAAGAGTAACCTAATTAAAGGAAATTGAAAAACTTGACATTACAAACTTAACCATCATTTCTTTCGCATTTTTATCAACTCCATCAAATACAACCGCTTCTAAATCTAGCTCATCAAGAGAAAGATCTTCAAACTCAATTCTCCCTACATTAATCTCATCTAAAATGAATCAAACTGGTCACCTCCCACATCCCACATACGATTGGGACCTTCTTTGTAAGAAGAACTCCTTCGAGACAAAAGACGAAGGTTAGTGTGCAAAAATACCAAATCTTCAGCTCTTTGCAGAATAATCTTGTTTCTTGTTGCATAATGTATGAACTTATAAATATTCCAATTTCTTTCAAAACATGAAGATGAAGAATGTTGACCAAGCAACTTAAATGCCAAAGTTTGAAGCTTTGGTGCCGAAGATCCATGAACTGCCCACCATATTAAATGTTCTAAAATAAATCTATCATGAATGGCATCATTGCTACCAAAATCTTTCAAGCATAAACAGAAATTAGAATATTCAACATTAACCTCTCTTCTTTCATCTTGATTTGGGAAATACTTCATGATGCAATTTTTTCTTTCTCTAGTTACCTCCAAATCTTGATGTGGAGCTTTCCTATTATTCTCGTCTCCAAGCTACTCAGAACTATAATATCTGCATCCCATTAAAATATATCAATAATGATTTATATAACTTTGTCTAGTATAGTCCAATAGAAACTCTAACAAACAATCGTTTGCTTTTTTTCTTTTAGTTTTTTAATTACTAGTTGTGGTTAATGATAAATTTGGTTACTACTGAATCTTTAAATTTGATTAATTATTAATTGTGTAAGACAATATATTGAGTAATCAAAACATAGATATAAACTTACTTGGGATTTAGAGAATGTGCCATACAATGGAGAGGCGTGTTACTCTTGCTCTACCGAGACGTTAAAATGGAATTCACAGCATTTCAAAAGATTGAATCATTATCAAGTTGTTTTCTTTCTTTCCTAAAAATAGCTTGCTTCACATCTTGAATCATACTATCCCACCACTCATAAACTAGATGAAGAGAAGGTCTATCAGTATCAGCAGCTCTAGTACACTATATATAGGCAAAGTGAAAGATAAAACATATTTAAGCTCATTCCAAAACATCTCATCCAATATATTTTTCTTCACTGAAGATGTTCTTTGTACATTGTCTTCTTTATAATCATCGCACTTATGACTTATCACTATTTGTTGCAACCCATTTTTTATTTTTTGAACCTTTTCAACATCACAATTGTAGATGCAAACCTGCAAATGTTAAATTTAGTAATTTTTTATTCAATTTTAAGAATATAAGTAAAAGCAAACTTTACAAGAAAGAAAAAAAACCTTGTAGAAGCAATGGTAAGAAGCTTAAGATCGCAATGCTCCATGAACATCACAAGCCTCATTTCATGGTTCATAATAAAATTCTTGATCCAAATCACATCCTCACTTAGAGACTTTATCCAATAACAAGAATCGTACACATCTTCGTGACTTCTTGTGATACGTGATGGTGCACATATGTTCTTCAAATCAAGGTTCAATGTATGAACCACACATGGTGTCCAAAATATAGCAATAAATTTGGTTGAAATAATAGCACCAGCTTTTACAAAATTCGGAGCATTGTCGGTAACTATTTGAACCACATTCTCATGTCCAACCTCCTTAATGCATTTTGTTATTAGCTCTGCAATTATCTCGCTAGTTTTTGTCTCACCTTGGCTATTGATCGCCCTTAACATCATTGGACCACTTTCATTTGCAGCTTTTAAGTTAAAGATTTGATCTTCGTTGTGGATCCGACCAACCATCGCTACATGTACTAACTCCTTTTTGCTTCCATGTGTTCTTCAAAGGTTGTAAATGCATATCAATATTCCTTCTTTCCTTTTGTAGAAGAGTAGTCCTCAATAAATTAGATCCCGGAGGAATATATCCTTGAATGTATGACACACGCAGATATGAGTTACAATAGTGAGGATTTCTTGTAAGGTTAAACGAAAAACTACCTCTGTAAAACATTCTAGCAACCTCATCATCACATTGCTCTCTAGCTTCATTTTTAAATGCTTTTTCCAAAGTTGTACCAATTCCTTCTCTTCTTTGGATCAAACTCACTTGCATCAAGATCTTTATAGCTTATATCATAATCAAGAGAAGAGTTATATGTCTTCTTTGATGATGAAGGCAAAGGGACTGTCTTAGGAGCTGCACGTTGTATCCTCTCCTTGCAATTAACAACTAGTTTTATCATGTGATCTCTTTGTTGAAAAGTAACCTTCACACATCCTTTGATTCCCTTAATTCCCTCTTGTAGAAGATGACTCACGACTCTACTATGAAATCCAACATATGCTTTCTTTTGCAAAATTTGCATTCAAATCTCCATAACCCTAGCTCCTCCTGCTAGCTTTTCAATCTTATTAATGTAAATCCACAACGGTGCTTTATCATCTATATGAGATGGCTAATCAATATTTATGCTTTCTTCTTGTGACACATTTGATGTGTTTATAATTCTGAAAAATTGATTAATTAAACCAAAAGATATAATAGTATCATCATATAAATTTTGAACCAATAACAAATTAACAATTTTTATAACAGTGATTAAGTAAACCAACGAACTTAGTTTCACAATAATTTTAACATATTATCAATTCAAAGTACACTAACGAACTTAGTTTCATAGAAAGTTTAACATACTATAGTTTTTTATTGATTTACAAATCGTGATATAAGAACCCTACTTAGCACATAAGTAAAAAAAATCACTAAAAAATATTATTTTCAAACAAACTAAATCATCCATCCAAATATTCTAACAGAGACAAATGCAATAAAAGACAAGAAGTTTTTGTAGAAGATAATATACCATCGATAAGCATATTAAAAATTACCTTAGTTGCTTGATATTCTAGATCATGAAGAACAAAAAAGAAACTTGAGACTCGAACGAAAGTTTAGTGTCGTATACTAATATAGAAGAAGATGAGAACTTGAGAAGTCTCATGATAATAGGAACTCTTACGCTTCCCTTATAAATTAGGGGTTTTAGTTTTTATGATTTAAATTAATTAAAAAAATTCTTATAATTTTTGTTTCGATTCCTAATTGGAATCTTATGATTTGTAAAGCTTCCAAAATTGGAATCGCCGATTCCAAAGAACTTCCAAATCCATTATTTTTGGAATCGCGCTTCCGCGAGCTTCCGAAAGCTTCCGATTTTGATTCTGATTCCGAAGCGAGAAGCGACCTCTGACAAAAATTCCGTGCAACCTAGTACCACAGACTCTGGGTCTGTAAATGATATCTCATATACAACTACTACGTCTCAGGATCATGAAAACTGGCACTTTGACAGCAGTTGTTCAAGACACATGAACATTCATTGTCTTCAAATGGTAGTTCAAGCAGGAGCTATTCGTGGAATGTCGTCTTTAGGATGTGAATCATTCAATGTTGTATATGTGATGACAAGCAACAACTAAGAACTAGTGAAGTGTTACATGAGGTTTCGTGTGTCATACATGATACATAACGTAAACCAGCAATTGGATCAAATCAGGAGAGCTTCGAGAATCAAGACTCAAGTAAAGAATTTAACTATAACTCTGAAGAAACTGAAGTCAGTGCTCTAAAGATGTTATAGGAGATGTGTTGGGTGAAAGAATAACACGAAAGAAAGTTAATAACTTCAAAGAAATGGTAAAACTGGCATGTTTTATGTCTTTTACAGAACCCAAGTTTTTAAATGAAACACTTGAAGATGAACTATGGACAACAGCTATACATGATGAACTTGATCAATTCACTTAAAGGGATTTAGTTCCCAAACTAGAACATGTGAATAGAGTTGGAAAGAAAGTAGATGAGAAGGTGTATAGAGTCATGATTGGGAGCTTCTTGTACCTAACTGCGAGTCGCCCGAATCTTTGTCTAAGTGTTGAATTATGTGCTCTTTATCAGGCTGCTCCTAAAGAATCACACCTTGGTGCAGTCAAACGTATTATCAAATACGTTTGAGGTAAAACAAACTACGGTCTGTGTTACACACGAGAAACTAACGTTAATCTTGCAGGTTTCTGTGATGTTGACTGGACATGTTGCTTAGATGATCATAAAAGCACATCAGGAGGGTATTTCTTACTTGGAAATAATCTGGTTTCATGGCACAATAAGAAGCAAAAGCGTGTGTCTCTCTCTCTACTGCATAAGCGAAATATATGGCCTTAAGAAGTTGTTGTACACAACTCTTGTGGATGAAGCAAATGCTAATTGACTATGGTATGACTTCTGAACCTTTATCAGCTCTATGTGACAATCTAAGTGCAATTAATATTTCTAAGAACCATGTGCAACTCTCACAAACTAAGCATGTAGACATAAGGCATCACTTTGTTAGAGACCTTGTAGAGGATAAACTTGTAGTCATGTAGAATATGTCTTCTAAAAATCAGATAGCCGATATTTTTACTAAACCGTTTGATTTGAGTACCTACTTGGGGCTTCAAAAGGCTCTAGGTGTTTGTGAACTTTAACTTTGTCAATAAAAATTGTACAGTTCTGGGTGATAAGTAGCTAAGGTTAGATGAGATAAAATGCCTCTACAAAACCTCTTTCTAAGGAAGCCATACATAGGAAAGAGTTGCTCTTCATACACATCAAAGACAGTAAGCTATAAGAGTGCCAATAAAGAAAAACATTCTTCCTGAATGATGATGATACCACATTCTCATTTGGGCTAGATCACTGTTTGGATAGGTGTAGAAACACTGATGGTTTTGTAAGAAAAGAGAATTCAAGCGTACAAAAAAAAAATTGTGTGACAGCTACTAGGCTGAGAAACAGCTACACAAGTTCAAATAAATTTATAAAAAATGAAAAAAGGAATGCTTGAGTCCATAGTCATGTTTGTGTCTCTAAAAACAAACTCAATGCCATTATCTTGATGTTAATGATGATGCATAGACTAACTATGTATGATCAACAAGTGTGAAAGATCCTTGAATCAAGAAATAGCGGCCTTATTGAGCTAGTGAGTTGATTCTTTTCTCTATCTCATACCTTTTTTTATCTCATTTGGTTGAAGTTGCTTCATTTCTTCGTTCTTACCTTGAATTGACACTCATCGCATTTTATGTTTATAAATCTATTCGATTTAAATAATTTTCTAGCTGATTTTCTGGGTCTCAAGTTTCAATTACCACATGGGTACCTCACTCGTGCCTCTAACTTAGTTTCTAAGTCCTAAAGTCTTATGTTAAAGTTATAATCTCTAATTGGGTTCTACAGTTATGTTTATATTTGAGTCATGGCCCATTTTCTTAGTACTTAGCTTTCTTCATTGTGTCAACTAGAAGTCCTCTCCATACTTTTTAAATCTTAATTCCATGTGTCACTCATGCGTTGCACAAGATCTCGAACCAGACAACGCTCATGTCTGATGCCATTTGTTCTTCGCCATTCTTATCAGAAGAAACTCTGCTCTACTGTTGTTTGTGTCTCAAACGCCTCATAAAAGGTAAGTTCTCTCTTGTGGTTTTTATCTAAATGTGTACTCAATCAGGGGTTGATATGGAGGTTATAAAATGATGAAGGTAAGTTATGAGTGATACATATCATATTTGATGAGTGTGTTTTACGATTCACGTTTCTCATATATTCAATGTTTGACTCTTTGAAGTTATGTTTTACTGATATCATGGTTTATCCTATGACTTCGAATCTATCTTGGTTTATGAACATGTGCTCTAATGAACTTGTACTGCAGTGGCTATGAAATGCCTTGTCCTTGTTATGCTTGTTGTGTCTGTGATTGTAGATGTTTGAGCTGCAGATGCTTGAGTTCGGACATTCAGATAAAAAGGGGGAGATTGTTAAGTCATAGACTTTGAGGGACCAAGTTGAAATTATTAAAGAGTAGACATGGAGCCAAAGAGAATATTTTAACGAGAAGATTTATGGAAATCAAGATTAAGGGAAGATATTAGAAGAGAATATCTTAACAAGAAGATTTATGGAAATCAAGATTAAGGGAAGATTCTAAATTGAAGATTTAGAGATCAAGTAAGTATAAAAAGATATGTTAGGTTAACGTATGATTTTACGCTTTATGAGAATAAGAAAAAACGGAGAGTTGGTCGTGAGAAAAAAACAAAGCGTCTGGCTTTTCTTTGGTGAGTGAAATACGAGTGTGTGACATACCTGTTGGTGTGCGTGAGATAGGATAGATTAGGAACCGGTCAGTGTCGATTCAAGAGTTCTTGTTGTCGAATAAATCTGATTAAACAGATCTGTAAAATTATTTTAGTGGATCGTAATAAAGTGGTCGGTTGAGGACGTAGGCATATTGCCGAACCTCGTTAATTCTTTGTGTGCTCATATTCTTGTTCTTTCAATTGTCTATGTGATACTAGAACTTTCATAAAGAACAAGCTCTATTGTATTTATCTTAATAAAAGACGTATTTTAAAGAAGATTTGATTGTTGTTAGTCCGTTTACACTTTCACACAGGTCTCAAGATATGCTAGAGTCTTCATGGGAATTTTATGTAATATGTGGGAAGAAGCAGTAGGCCGTTTTGACAGTTCTTTTTTATACTCTTGTACATTGTCTCATGCAAAGTTATTTTCAGTTCACGTTCTTTTGGATTTATTCACTATGGGATAAACTATTCAATTCTGTTTTAGTTTGTCTTAATTAATATTCTCTTGTTCCGTATTATTTGATTTTATACATTTTATTTTTGTTTCACAAAGCTTGAGCTTTTAATATTTAGTTTTTAATTTTTAGATAACGTTTTTCTGTTCTAAAGAATACTACCTCAAACACACTTTTTAGCTGAAAACGATTATTATACTCATTTGTTATGCCAATAATTAAGGAGAGTCAACAAATAAACAACACAATAGTATTTTTCTAATCATTGAAAGTTGTAGAATATGTTAAAAGAAAAATAAAAACACATTTATTTTTCAATATGTTTTAAAACCGTAGATTATCAAGTAATATGAAACAAATAGAGCAAATTAGTTAAGGTCTACAAATTAGTGTATACACATATTTGCAGTAATACACGCACGGTACAAGTAAATTGTTAAGAATTTTCTTTCACAAGTAGATATTTAAGATTTAGAATAGTGTATATGTTCACTCCAAGAATAATATATAGTTTGTGACAAATAACAATAATAATAATAATATATAGTTATTATGATATATATATATATATATATATATATTTTTTCTTTTTTTTTTTTTTCTCAACTGGAATAAATTGAAAATAGTAGGAAATACATAACCGTCTAGACCTTTTTTTTTGTCAAATACATAACCATCTAGACCAATACATAGTAAATCATAGAGAAAGCAAAAAACAAAGCAGAAGACAAGCCATCCAAAAAGAAGAGGGAGAATCTCATGACTCCTTAGAAGAGAAGGGAGCTCTTAACCATGATGGCGGTTCCGAAGTTATGTAGGACTGTTAGTGATTAGTTTTCAAGACACTCGAAGCTATGAGAAACGAACCTCTATTCATATGGCGCTGTTCTGTCACAAAATTCCAGGAGACAAACTTGTCGAGAAGGCCAAAAAGAAAAGATAGAAGGTCAACTGCATCAGAATGAGGCTCTGGTTAATGACCAAGCAAAATATTTACCAAAAAGCGATCCGCTAAAGAAAAAAATATTTTTTGAAAATGAAGAGAAAGCATATCAGCTATAGCCCATTGAAGCACTTTGATATAAGCAATTTTTCTGGAAGGAAGCAAAGTGAACGATCTGCGACTAAAGTTCCTTTATTGATATGTGTCCATTCTGCTTTTTTGTAGCCTGAAAAAAAAATACAAAGCATTAGTAAGGCATTACTATGCAATAGTATAAAATTAAATCTAAGTACTACTTACCTGAGACACTATCTCATATTGTGTCTTGAGTGGGAGGTACCATCATTAGGTGTTGACTGAGACGTCTGCACCTCTTCCATCAGCTTTCTTGTTTGTGTCTTGTTCATGTGGATGTCTTCCATAAGTTCAATGAGCCTTGGTTGTTGGCCAATCTTACACCACTGTTAAAAATAAAAAGTATAATTAGATGATAATTTGATTCAAATATTTAGTTTACTATGTTAAAAAGTAAAATTAGATAATATTTTGATTCAAATATTTAATGTACTAAGTTAATAATTAGCTAAAAGTTGAGGGTTCTATTCTGTGCCACAATAGAACCCTCAACTTTGCTTAGATTTTTGACATTTTTCTTCAAGCTAAATATGTACCTCTCAAATGGGTACATCCACCAATATTGAACCGGTCCACCTATTGATGCTTCACAGGGAAGGTGAATCGTGAGATATTCCATGACGTCAAAGAATGACGGTGGGAAAATCTTCTCCAAATTGCAAAGGATCATTGGTATATTCGCCTATAATGTGGAAATACGATCAACAGTAAGTGTCTTCTTGCTATGATCAAGAAAGAAAGCTCCAACCGCTGTAAATGCAATAAAAACATATAAGTAATCAGTGATTAAAACATATAAGTAAATTATACACAAATGACTAAATTAATGCATGTAATGGCTTCATGAACATCTTTTGGAAGAAGATACTCAAATGCAAATGGGAGAAGGTGTTGCATTACTACATGACAATTGTGTCTCTTCATTCTAATGAACTTGTCTTTTCCGATATCAATCCAATTCCTCATATTAGATGCGTATCCATCGAAGAATTTGACCCTATGCATAATTCAATCAAAGAACTCATAGTTTTATTCTTAGGTAATATAAATGCAGGAATTGGACAATTTCCATCGTATGTGATGTGAAGCTCATGACAAGAACAAATGTTCGGCAATTCTAATCTAGACTTCCATTTGTTTTTGGTCTTTCCTTGGAAAGTTAGCATTGTGTTCATTATGTTGTAAAAAAACTCTTCTCAACATGCATGACATCTAGGTTATGCCTCAACAAATATCTTTCTAGTAAGGAAAATCCCAAAATATGATTTTCTTGTGCCAATTATGATGTTCTCCTGCAAACTCAATATTGACATGTTTATTCCCATCAACATTAGCATCATCGGTCCTTTCAACACCAAAATCTCTTATTTGGTTTAATAGATATGTGCCATCTAATTCAGATGATGGACCTTCAACACATATTTTCTTTGTGAATAATGTAGTAGATTATGATATGGATGATTTGGGGGCAAAAACCTTCGGCGACAATCAAACCAATAGGTTTTTCTTCCATTCATTACTGGCATGAGCTGGTGTTATCGTTACAGTATGGACATGTTAGTTTCTCGTGTGTTGTCCATCCATATAATATTTCATACGCTGGAAAGTCGCTTATAGTCCACATAAAAACCGCACACGTTTTAAAATTTTGTTGTAACGACATGTCATACATATCTTCCCCATATTTCCATAACATCTTCAAATCATATATATGAATGGTTGCAAAAACATGTCAACTCTCGTTTCGGATGATATGGCACATGTACAAGAACATAAAGAAATAGAAACTCTCAGTTCATACACAAAGATAGCGGAAAATTGTAAGGTGTTACGTTGACTAGCCACAGAAAATATTGTCTACCATGCTTCCCGAATGGGTTGAATCCATATGTACTTAGTCTGGGATAAATATTATATGTCTCGCATGTAAAATATGGATATGTAGACTGAAAATGACGTCAAGTTTCTGCTATGCATGCCCTCTCATTCCCGCAGTTGTTCTCTCAAACTGATACAATCTCTTCAGCCTATATGTTAGTGGAAAATACCACGTCCTCTTGTAAGGCATTGAAACTCTACCGCTTGTATCTTTGTATCTTGGTTTGCGACAATATCGACAATTTTTTCGGTTTCCATCGCGTCTCCAATAGATCATACGATTATCGATGCATAAGTCTATAACCTGATACGACAATCAAAGCCCCGACATAAGTTTTTGTATCTCGTTATGTGAACCCGGAAAAATTTTATCCACTGGCAAGATATCCCTCACAAAATTGGCTATTGAATCAACACAATCATCAGCTAAATTATAGTCTGTCTTTATTCTCATCAACCTACTTGCAGATGATAAAAGTGACTGACCATCTCTATATCCTCTATATAATGGTTGTTCAATGCGCCTAACATATCAAAAAACAGTCGTGCTTCTAAGTTAGGTTCTTCATTCGATACCTATGATGACTATATTTTCTCTATAAAGGTTATTAACAATTTGAACCGTGCCAGCCCCAAAATATAATTATGTTCAAGGTTATTCAATCATATCGGCCAATGGTTCGCTACCATTATTACTACCAACAACATTAGATAGTTCTCCATGTAAATACCAAATATTCTAACTCGTCATAAAACCATTCACATACATAAATATATCCTAATATGATGAGGATTCCGACATAAAGAGCATGAGCATGTTATCTTACGATTGCGTTGTGCCTGAGGTTGTTGACATGTTAATTCCATGAACTCCATAACACCATGTGCATATTCATCGTTCAAAATCTTTGTGTATGCATTCATTGCTTTCACCATCCACTCATGATCGAAAATAAGGAGGAGTAGACATATATTGTAAGAATGTATGTGTTTAGTGTGTGATCAATGAAGGTGGAGTCGTCTGGTTTATATAGGCGTTATTATTGAAGGATTGTTGACGGATATTCCGTCAGTAACTACGAATATAACCGTTGGCAACGGTTTGAGATGACTACTTTATAATTAAAAAAATTACTGACGGTTTTAATGGCGGATTTGTGATGGATTCATCCGTCATTAATTAGCCGTTAGTTATTCCGTCAGTAGTTATTGTCGACAATTAATACGTCAGTAATTATTGATGGAAAGTTGTTCGTCATTTATTACCGACGGATGAAAATTCGTCAGTCGGTCCCAAGGGCGGATCCACCCTATAAGAGGGTGTGACACGTGTCACATACTACATAAGTTTGTTAGGCCAAGTGGTAAGTGTTCACTTCTTTGAGTCTAAGGTTGAGAGTTCAATTCTTTTTTTTTTTTTTTTTGCTTTCTTCTTTTAATTTTTTTTCATTAATACCTTAAACTTTAGTTAATTTAAATTCTAAACTAACAAAATAATAAACATATAACACTCAATATATATATATATAGGTTTCACTCTAACTAAAAGTATAATTTCACATAATATTATTTAATTTATATTTGTTACATACACAATATTTTATTAGCCTTTATATAAATTATGTAAATAATATTTATAACACATTTTTATATACATAAAATATTTAATTAATAAAAATAAATTTTAATACATGATAATGTCTAGAAAAAGACAATGTCACATTTTATAAATTAAAATTTATAAATATTTGTTATAATTATAATTATTAATTTTTTTGTTATATATCAAATTAATTTTGCCTCGTACAAGTTTGTTGTCTAGATCCGCTTCTCGTCGGTCTGGTCAGTTTTGGTGATATTTTATTGTAGTGTTTACGTCCATGATCTATTATTGCATATTTGCGTGCTAGCTCTATTTTAACATTTTGAATTTTCCAAATTTCAGTGGTAGTTAATGGTAATCTTAGGATAACTAGATAGGATATGACTTTTTCGCCTTTTCGTTTTCCACATTTCGTATTCAACTAGCCTAATTGCTAGTTTAAGTAAATATGTAGCCAAAAGTATAAAAACTACTATACGTGTACACGTATCATTCAATAACAATTAGAGCAATTCATAATTAGTATTGTACACGTAACTTGGACCAACAAAACTAGCAAGACTAATTAAGGGTATAAAATATTACACATCTTCCATTATATACAATGTATCTTGTGTAGTGTCCATCTTTGATGGCTTTTGCTGATTAAAACATTGATATTACTGGAACATGTTGAATCACAATATGGTTTATAAAAAGAAACTCGCTGATAATTTCTGAAAACATGTGACAATTAGTTAGTTAAAATATAAATAAAATACTCTCCGTTCCAAAATATAGAATGTTTTAGAGAATAAGATATTTTTTTAGTTCTATGCAGATTTTAAAACTATTAAATAGTTCACATCTAATAATAAAATGTCAGTTTTTTATTGATTGGTTAAGTGTTTTTAATGTATAATATATTAAATATATTAAATGAAAAAAACATAATTTCTTAATATGCGCGCTTTTAACCAAAACATCATATATTTTGGATCGGAGGGAGTATCGATTACGACAAAACCGACAAATTTTCATCTGTTTTCCGTTAGTCTTATCTATTATTAATGGACTATTGACAAATTATTTCCTCGG
>OVBE01010181.1:0-15259 GCA_900406425.1 Iberis pinnata
GAAGGCTCTTTATGGCTTAAAGCAAGCTCCAAGAACATGGTTCAGTCGCATTGAATGTTATTTCACAAGAGAAGGATTTGAAAATAGTGAATATGATCACACTTTGTTCTTGAAGAATACATGAGACAAGATTCTCTTGGTAGGTCTCTATGTTGATGACTTAATACTGGAAATGATGAATTTATGTGTCAAGAGTTCAAATTATCAATGCAAAAGGAATTTGAGATGACAGATATGGGAAAGATGAAGCTCTTCTTAGGTGTAGAAGTTCATCAGGGAAGTAATGGAATTCACATAAATCAAAAGAAATATGCTAAGGAGGTGCTGGAAAGATTTGATATGTGGGACTGCAACTCTGTAAAGAATCCAATTGTTCCATGTACAATTGTTTCAAAGGAAGGAGTTAGAAGAGTTGATGGGACATTCTACAAACAACTTGTTGGATGTCTTAAGTATTTGACAGTGACAAGACCTTACTTAATGTTTGTAGATTGTCTCATATCACGTGTTATGGCTGATCCAAAGAAAGAGCACTTATCAATAGCAAAGAGAGTTCTCAGATACTTAAAGGGGACAATGAATGCAGGTCTGTTTTATGGAAACGTCTCAGGTATGAAGTTACTAGGCTATACTGATAGTGATTATGCATGTGACTTGAATGATAGAAAGAGCACATCTGGTTATGGGTTTCTACTAAATGGATCTGCAATTAGTTGGAGCTCCATAAAGCAAAGCATTGTGACTCTTTCCTCAACCGAGGCAGAGTATGTTGCAGCAACTTCAGCTGCTTGTCATAGTGTCTGGATTAAAGAGATTTTACAAGAAATGGGAGCTTGTGGGAACTCAATGTGTAGACATCTTATGTGATAATAGTTCAGCAATAAAGCTCTCAAAGAATCCAATCATGCACAGAAGGACTAAACACATTGATGTAAGATTCCATTATTTGAGAGACTTAGCAAATGAATGTGTTATGAAGCTGGTGTTTTGTGGAACTAATGATCAAATAGCAGATATCATGACTAAGCCTATCAAACTGGAACAATATGAGAAGCTTAGGGAGATGCTTGGAGTTTGTTTGGTTGAAGATTAAGCTGAAGAACGAAAGAAGTTTCTTGCTCTTCAGTTTAAGAGGAGGAATTTGTAAGACATGAATAAGTCAAGGCCATCATCCGGCCATTTAGGAGTCTGCTTTAGTGTGCTTAGTTGTTTGATTCATTCAAGTTTGTTTCCTTATTTAGTTCTTGTTTTAGCTCAATTTCAGTTGAAGTTGTAAGGCTTATATAAAACCATTTTGGTTTGATCAATAAAGTATGAAGTTATTAGTACACAACTTTGTATAAGCTCTGTTTTCTATCATGTCTTCGTTCTCTCGACACTAAATCTTTCGATCAAACAAAATCCAAACACGAACATCAACGACAATCCGTCAAGGAAAACCACCATCAAAATTAGATGAAGTTTTGCTTTCAAAACAATCTTGATACCACACATACCATGGGTCGAATTCTGAAATAACTTTAGACACAACCCAACAATTTTATCAAATAAGTATATACGAATTCATAATATATAAAATCTATTTGTTTTATATCAAAAGTAAATGTTCCAACACAAAATATCCATTAACAACATAATCCAACAAACAGCGCGGGTTAGATACCAATTTTCTTAACAATGTTTGTTTCTTTTTTTCGACAACTACTTTTTTAACAATTTAGATTTGTAAAATTGAATAAATCTACCTAATGTTTTATATTTATTTTCACATAAAATATCGTTGGATATATAGTTAATTTTTAAAAAATATTTAGTTAACTTTTGGCTGTTTATTATTTATTTTTGAATTTATAGTGGTTTTCTGCAACTGGAAGCTCGTTCTGCTCACTAATGTTTCGGTTTTTTTACTTTATACTCTGTTTTTGCTTTTGAACCTCTGCTTTTATCAGATACTCTGTCTCTTTTCAGTCGTTAAAAAAAAAAAGAATTTATAGTGGTTTATGTAAGATAAAATGTAGAAAATAAATTCAAATCCACTATCATGGATCTAACTTTGTGGCTTTGTAATAAGTTGGTATATGATCCGTTGCATAACTTTGAAACACTCTCTTAAGTTGTACACCCACTTA
Organism: Iberis pinnata; assembly: GCA_900406425.1. Taxonomy (NCBI): domain Eukaryota; kingdom Viridiplantae; phylum Streptophyta; class Magnoliopsida; order Brassicales; family Brassicaceae; genus Iberis; species Iberis pinnata. Next base: position 2,130 of record OVBE01010181.1, read on the forward strand.
ACCCTTAAGAAGTGCATTCAGTAAACATGAAACATACAGCTAAGAAATTAAAACCGGTTAATGGTAATATTTTGGATAATAAACAAAGCATGATGAAAATGAAACCACAATAACTGAATATATTACAAGAAAATGCCAAAGTATGCATTGAATCAGAAAACAGAACACACAAATTAGAAAATATAAAAATGTCTGATATCCACCAGAAACCGGATGATAATGTTATCAGAGAGAAGATGAAGCTTGGTCACGTTCTGCTTTAAGGCGAATAGCATAATCAGTATTACAGTAGATGAAGCTCTTCTTACCTCTTGATGTGGAAGATTCAACAGTGGAGAATCCCAAGTATTCTTCATCACTTTTCTTTTGACAAATGTTAGCCATGATCTTGAACATCTCGTTCTTCTTGTTCCAGTCTTGATCTATATATTCTTGAATCGGCATCCACTGCAATGAAAATACCGATAACTTTAACATTTTCTTTGGATCATTAACAGTGGAAGTGAGAGAAGGTTATACCTTAGCTTGCAAGATCTCAGATTTCTGTTCAGTGATTTCGTAAGAGCGTGGAGTTAAGACACACAGGAAAAAAATATCTGTTTTCTTATTCAAGAATGCTTTGTGGCTTTGCCTACGAGTAAAGATAAGTTTCAATAAGAAACTGATGAAAAGCTAGATCAACTGTTTCCAAGGCAATGAAACATAATTTACCTGAAAGCCAACACTTCATCAAAATCTGCAATAACCTGAATTACAAAAATCATATAAAAAGAAGGCAGGTTTTAGAATAAAGTGGCAAGTAAAAGATCTCTATATTAGATATATTTTCTGAGTGCAAGATACATACACCAGTTTCTTCTTCCACTTCCCTAACTACACCAGTGAATATATCCTCACCCTGTGGACATACAAAGTTCTAGTTAGAGGCAACAAAAAAACAAACACAACTTATTTTCTCCAAATCACCAACAAGATGGATTTGATTAATAAGAGACTCAACTCTCATAGACAATTAGCTAAGAAAATTTATAAGTGAAGCTTTCACTAATATAAATTAAAATTGCTATACTTATTCAAAAGCTTATCAGGTTTTCTTTGGATGCTATGGTTACACAGCACATCATTGCTTTTCATTATTGTTCATAGGGCATTATGAGCTAAGGATCCTAGGATCTTCATTACCAGGATTGCATAAAAATTGTTTCAACTCTATTAGATTAAACTCTTCAACTCATTCGCAACGATTCTAAGTATTTAACGGTGAAAACCAAAAAGACACTGATGTAAATCACCTCATTAACAACACCAGTAGGCAGCTTCCAGACATTTTTATCTTTGAAGAAACCACTCCTTTCCTGAACAACAAGGACCTGCACTCAAACGAAATGATTCATATAGGTTCAGTCAAAGTAATCTTTTCACAAGAAGATGAGTTAATTGTGAATTAATTGGTTAACCTCTTGAGTGTTCTTGTTGAGGACGAAAGCACCTACACCTACAATATGAGAAGCATTGGCTGGGATTGTATCAGGAATTGGAGAGATCCAAGTTACAAGCATCAAGTAATCAGGCTCAGCATGGTGATATCTAAACCCTTCCTGAACAAAAGAATCAACCAAATTTTCCATTCAACCTCTTGATCTTAAAACCAATCATCATATAAAACCTCTTACATTAACTGCAGATTCTACAAGATTAGCAAATCTAAGAGGCAGATTTATCCAAATTCCTTTCTTCCCCTGCAAATTGACAAAACGTATCATATAGATTTCAAATTTGAGCTCATATCTCAACACAATCAATTCAAACCCTAAGAAAAAAAAGAAACATAGTGGATTGATAGATATACCTCCTCTCTCCAATGCGAAAGCGAAGCCCTAAGCCTTTGTGTAAAAGCCGCAGCATCAATTGCTTCGTTAATGGTTACAGTAACGCCATTGTGACTGTCATTTTCGCCAATAAGTAAAGGGATCTCCTCAGCTTCATGAGTCATTACAATCGCTGAAAGTAGTTAATGGAGGATCTTCTTAATCAGATTCGAATCGTGTGAGGGAAAAGGTTTCGACCTCAAGAAGACTTTATAAAGGGGAGGTAAAGAATCATCATATACAAGAAGAGTAGACTTTGCTGTCACTTGGACATTTTCCTGGAAAATTTCAACAAGGAAGTTTCTTTGTTTAAAAAATGGAGTATATACAAAAAAAGTAAACGATGCTGTTTCATTTGGGGTTTTATGAGTCAATCATATTATAATCTTTGCCTAGTTGAACCATCGTAGAGCTTTCCAATAAAACAACATTTTAAATTGTTTTACTAAAGACGATAATTGGTAGTGGTTGCATATTTTATGTCTTCTCACCGAATATGAGAGTTCTTTTTTCAAATTTGATTAATAAAATTCAATCCATAATCAATTTCTACAATACAAAATAAGTAGACGTATGAGATCGATTTCACACAAAAACGTAGTGGAGAAATAATGTTAATCAAAAAACTATACTTTGATTATGATCATTTGTTCTGCAAATAAAAAATTCCTTCTTTTATAAATTTGACATATTGAACCTGAGATCCATACACAAATTTGAGAAAATATAGTTCATATATTTTGGAGGAATTTTTTAAAATACCATAAAAAAAATTCAAGTTTCAAAAATAACGCACTTCCAAAAGTTTCAAAAATATCACACACTCTCAAATATTTCAAAAAATATCACAAACATAAAAAGTGAATTTTAAGAGTTTAGAATTTAAAATTTTGGGTTTAGATTCACTGAATAGAGTTTAGGGTTTAGCTTTGAAGGGAATAGGATTTGGTTTTAGAGTTTTAAATTTGAAGTTTTAAAGCTATTTCAAAATTTGTGGGTTTTTTTGAACAAAAACATTTTTGTGGTATCTTTTAAAAAAATATAATATTATTGAAATTGTTGGGAGTGTGTGTTATTTTTGGAGTAAACATAGTTTTATGGTAATTTTGAAAATGTCCTATATTTTTTGGTTAAAAAGAAAGGCAAAAAATTTTGACAAAAAAATACTCTTCTAATATCGCTGTTGATCCCTTCTACTTCGTTGTTGTTCATATATGTTGGCTTAGTCTGTTTCTCTAAAAGGTTTTAGATATCTTCTAGATCTAGATTGGTTTAGGGTTGATTCGGCAAAATACACGGTACTTTTTGCTATTGGTGTACTTTGGTGATGAAAGAGAAAATTTGTGTCTCTATTATTGTCACGTCCCCGAACTTCACTAGTTCGCGGGACGGTCCATAGCCAAGGTAAGATTCGTAAGCTTGGCTATGGAAAAGGGGATGAAAGGACTTAGTTCCTTTCTAGGAGATGCGGACATGGGGGAATCCGGATGTAAACTTAGCCATTGAACATATAACGTTCGAATGGATAAGTAAGGACCCAAGGGTTAGCTCAATGGCCCGGACTTAGTTGGAGTGATTCCAAACCATATTTATCTTGATATTATGCAAATTCCGAAAAACAGAGCATGGACATTGTAACTTACGACTGCGTTGTGCCCGAGGTTGTAGCTCGGATCAGCTCAGTTCAGCCCAGTCCAGCTTAATCTAGCTCAGACCAACTAAACCAGCTAAGTGAACTAGACACTGGCTGGGCAGTTGGGCGGTTGGGCGGTTATCCACAACTCGCACCAGTTTGGGAAATCGTGCTTGTTCGAAGAGGCACGAGTGGACTTGACGTTTTTGAGCGGTTACAGACCAAACTCTATACATAGAGCGCCCAAGGCTCATTTTCGCGCAACGGAAAATACACAGAAAAACTCTCTGAACAAATCGCGAGAAAATACTAAGGCATTGAGAGCAAGTTCGATAGTTGGCTTGGAAGTGTTAAGTAACCAGGCCGAAGTGGACAAACGCTTGGGAAGATCAGCCTGGTAAACTGATCTCCGTAAGCAGAGATGCATAATTTGACTTAGGCAAAGTTCGGATGATCGAATGCTGGTGAAAATGGCCAGATTCAAACCGGACTTGTGCCTTGTCTAACCTTCGGTAATCCGAACATAAACTAAGCCAAGGCCAGTCTGGCTAAGAACCATAATGAATCGCTGGGCCAATATCAGACTGGTATCGCCTTAAGAAAGTAACCACCAAACTATGTTCATGTTGCAGAATTCTAGCCTAAGCCCAATTTATTTATGGCAAGTGGGCTTGGGGAGATGGGAACATCTGATCCAAGCCAGTCCGAAAGAGAATGAACTTAGCCGAATTTTTGAACATAAATTTAACTTAGGAATTGTCGGAAAATTAGATGGGTTGGACGAACTGATGGTAATCGGTTCCTGCAAGGTGATAGACCATCCAAACTCTTGGGCTTGGGGAGATCAGGAGATCTGATCTGAGCCAAGATCATTGGAAGGGAAATATAAAGGCAGAACCGAACCTTGAGTAAAATTAGATGAACCATGGGTAAACGGGTTAAGAAATCGTTCATGAAACTAACTTGAAGGCATAATCCGTGCATTAAGTAAACCTCTAGGTTACTTATCTGTTTTGTGGCTTTCAGGTAGTAAAAAGGATTGCGGGAAGGAGTTGGCTTAGCATGAGGCTTCGTGGCCACAAGAAGGGTGGTGATTGTCTCGGGATTTATTTTAGGATCGTTATGATAAAACTTGTAATAGACTATATAGAAAACTCTCAAATTGTAACGAATCCTAAGTATAATTAAATAAAGAATCCCGTTTAATCTAATTGCTTCCCCATTGAATGAAACTCTAATACTTAAAGGCTTAAAATGAATCTCAGAATCAAACCTCCCATGAAAATGACTTAAAAACGGCGAAGGCATTAAAATGAACTGATATGGCCGGAATCACTTAGTGATTCGGCGTGTGATGGTCGTTCAGAACTTAGTGTTTGGGATGGACGTTATAAGTTGGTATGAGAGCATGCTAGATTCTTAGAATAATGTGTGGGTTATGGGGATCACCAATCTTCGGCCGTGAAGAACTCGTGCTGGTATGTCCTTAAGTCCTTACCAAAGATTAAACATGTTTGTGTAACTGTTTGGTCTTACATATGGGTAAAAGCGACAAGTCAGAAAAAAGGAAGAAGGATAAGCAGCAAGATGTTGATCCGGATACGGTTGCAACAAATGCTGGGAACAAAACTCCAACCAGACATGTGGTTGGTGGAAAGGAAACTGGGAGTAAAGGAAATAAGACCCCAACCGGACCTGTGGTTGGAGGAAGTGAATTGAGAGGCACATCTGCGCTGGACTAGGGCGCAGGAACGGTGCAAACGCGGGTAGAGAATGTGGAGATCCATGGTGAAACCAGGATCATGAATTCAACCCCATCTCAAGATGGGTATTGGAAGAGGTGGGGGAATCCTCCAATACTGGGAATGAGGATGATGCGGGTGTTAATGAGAACGATGAAAATAAAGAAGCGGACTTTGTTGCAGTTCCAACCCGAGCAATGATGTGGAAAGCCATTCTAGCAACGATGGAAGATATCAAGAAGTTGGTACAAACTCGCACTGCGGGTGAGAATTCCACAGTGGGACAATCAGCTACAATCCTCACGGCTCAGCCCCTTAATGGTGGGCCGAATGTGGTGAATCATGAAGCAATGGAGATCGTGCCTCCTCCGCCAAGAGTCGCACCAAAGAAAATGGACTACTTGAGCGTGTTGGAGCATATCTCAAGGCTTGGGACCAAACATTTCACGGGAAGTTCAGATCCACTAGAAGCAGATCAATGGAGAAGCCGTCTGGCTAGGAACTTTAGTTCCACACGCTGCCCAGAAGATTACAGGAAGGACATTGTGATCCATTTCCTGGAAGGTGATACGCACAACTGGTGGCTCTCGGTAGAAAAACGCAAAGGTGAACAGATTTACACCTTTGCGGAGTTTGAACGGGAGTTTAACAAGAAGTTCTTCCCATCAGAAGCATGGGACAGACTTGAATGCGCCTTCCTGGATTTGGTCCAAGGCATAAAAACTGTCCGGGAGTATGAGGAAGAATTCAATCGCTTAAGGCGATATATGGAAAGGGAGCTTGAAGATGAGCAGGCTCAAGTCCGTCGATTCTGTCGTGGACTAAAGGTCGAGATCCGCGTACACTGCTCGGTCCGGACCTTTAGTTCAGTTTTGGAACTAGTGGAAATGGCGGCTATGATAGATGGCGGACCTAGAAGATGAATATGCCTTGTACCGTTCACAGACTCAGCCACCCAAATAGGCTAACAAGGATGGTGACCGTAAACGGAAATTTGAAGCTGGTGATGATCCCAAGACTGTTGCGAGAAATGTAGAGTGCAAGACATGTGGATGTAGGCACGGTGGTGAATGCTGGAAGGCAACTGGTGCATGCCTTCGATGCGGAATTAAGGATCATGGGATCCAAAGTTGTCCGCGAATAGAACAAAGCCAAGGTGGAACATGTGGGGTGAATCCTAGGATTTGTTACCATTGCGGCAAGACGGGACATTTCCAGGGTGAATGCCCTAAATTGTTAGCCGAAAGGCAAGTGGGACAGAAGGGAGGTCGCGGCAATAATGAGTCGCAACCGCAAGAAAAAAGGCAACAGATGGGTGGACCGCGAGTCTATGAACTCTCAGAGGAAAGGAAAGATGATGCAAACTTCAATGCGAACTGGTATGTTCTCACCTTTCATGAATACTTTATAAATTTATGCATTTGCATCATTGGCACGAAAGAACTGGGAAAGGACTTAGCATTCTGGAGAATAAATGTGTAGGGACCTTAGTGATAGGTGGTGTAGAAACACACACCCTGCTTGACTCCAGAGCAACACACAGTTTTGTGAGTCCGGTCATGATAGGGAAAGGGATGTTTCTGAAAGAAACATCTGGAACTCAAGTGAAAGTGAGAGCCGATGGTGGTCAGACCATGCTCTTGCAAGGAATGGTCCGTGAAATTCCTGTTAGGATAGGTAATGTGGAAATGCCGGTAGATTTAGTCATTGTTCAACTTGAGAATCACGAGGTGATCTTGGGAATGGATTGGCTTGACAAGTATATGGAAAATATATATTGTCATCGAGGGCGGGTGCGTTTCGGAATAGAGAAGGGAAATCTCGAATTCCAGGAAATCCGGCCTACCTCGGGAAGTTTAGTTGTTTTATCAATCCAGGCCGAGAGGATGATGGAAAAAGGATGCGAGACATACCTAGCCACTATCAGTGTGAGTGAAGTTGGGTTGGATGCCGAGATTAAGGATATACCGGTTGTGAATGAGTTTGAAGATGTGTTCCAAACTTTAACTAGGCTACCACCAGATAGGTCGGACTCATTCACAATAGAGCGGGAACCGGGAACAAATCCAATCTCCAAGGCAGCTTATAGAATGGCACCGGCTAAGATGGCCAAGTTAAAAAAGCAACTAGAAGAGTTGCTGGATAAGGGATACATCAGGCCGAGTAGTTCGTCTTGGGGTGCGCCAATACTGTTTGTGAAAAAGAAGGATGGAAGCCTTAGGATTCGCATCGACTATCGCAAGTTGAATAGGGTGACTATAAAAAATAAGTACCCATTACCTCGGATAGATGAACTGTTGGGATCAGCTGAAGGGAGCAACATGGTTCTCCAAGATTGACTTAGCGTCTGGATATCACCAGATTCCAATTGATCCAGCCGATATAAGGAAAACGACTTTCCGGACAAGGTTTGGCCACTACAAGTTTGTGGTGATGCCTTTCGGATTGACCAATGCCCCGACAACCTTCATGAAAATGATGAACAGACTGTTTCGGGACTGTTTAGACGAGTTTTTCATAATCTTCATTGATGACATCCTTTTCTATTCGAAGGATTGGGAAGGGCACCAAGAACATTTGAGAATGGTGCTGAAACGGCTGAGAGAACACCAACTCTTTGCAAAGCTAAGAAAATGTAGCTTTTGGCAAAGGAGCATTGGGTTCCTTGGGCATTTGTCTCGGATCAAGGAGTGATACCATTAGAGAATGGTTGAGGCCAAAGAATGCAACTGAAGTAAGGAGCTTCCTTGGACTTGCGGGAGACTACCGCAAGTTTATGAAAGGATCCGCAAGTCTTGCCCAACTCTTAACACAATTAACCAGCAAGAATGTGAAATTCAAATGGGCGGCGAAATGTGAAGGGAGCTTCGCGAAACTTAAAGAAAGGCTCACAACTGCACCAGTTTTGGCATTACCAGAATTAGACGTGCCTTATGTGATCTACACATACGCAGGGTTGGGATGCGTTCTGATGCAAGGAGAGAAGGTAATTGCCTACGCATCAAAGAAATTATGGAAACATGAAGGGAACTACCCAATCCATGACCTGGAAATGGGAGCTATGGTATTTGCACTTAAAATTTGGTGGTCATACTTGTATGGAGCCAAGGTGCAAATATACACCGATCATAAGAGCTTAAAGTACATCTTCACACAGCCTGAACTGAATCTAAGGCAAAGGCGATGGATGGAACTAGTAGCGGACTATGATGTTGATATCGCCTATCATCCAGGAAAGGCGAACAAGTGGCTGATGCGTTAAGCCGAAGATGGGCTGATGTTAGCGCATAAAAAGAAGAAGCGGAATTGGGCTGCATGATCATGACATTAAGGTTGAATGCCTTGTCTGAAGATCAGGAACCTTTGGGTTTGAACGCATCAAATCAAGCGAACTTACTCACAAGGATACGGTTGGCTCAGGCTCAAGATGAGAACCTGTAAAAAGTGGCCAAAAATGAGCAGGCGGAGTATGAAACATCGAACAATGGAACAATTATAGTCCATGGCTGAGTTTCAGTGTTGGATGCTAAGGAACTTAAGGAAGATATCTTAAAAGAAGCGCACCAATCAAGATTTTCAATTCACCCAGGCCTTAATAAGATGTATCGTGATCTGAAACGATACTATCATTGGGTGGGAATGAAAAAGGATGTAGCAAACTGGGTTTCTAAGTGTCCAACTTGCCAATTGGTTAAAGCGAAAAACCAAGTGTCGAGTGGACTGTTGCAAAACCTTCCTATTCCGAAATGGAAATGGGACAATGTGGCAATGGACTTTGTGACTGGATTGCCCGTCACCATAACAAAGAAGGATGCAATTTGGGTCGTTGTGGATAGACTTACGAATTCTGCCCACTTCATTCCCATAAAGAAAACGAATGAAGTTGAACACATAGCAGGAAGGTATATAGATGAGTTCGTTAGGCTGCATGGTGTGCCATCAAGCATAGTCTCGCATCGAGATTCATAATTCACATCAAACTTCTGGAAGTCTTTCCAAAAAGCCTTAGGAACTAGGGTGAATATGAGTACGACTTACCATCCGCAGACAGATGGTCAGTCTGAATGAACAATCCAGATGTTGGAGGGTATGCTGCGAGCATGCGTGCTGGAATGGGGCGGATCATGGGAAAAACATCTTCCCTTGGTAGAATTCTCATACAACAATAGCTTTCAAACTAGTATTGGGATGTTGCCCTATGAAGAATTATATGGACGGTCATGTAGAACACCCTTGTGTTGGGTACAAGTTGGTGAAAGAAGCAAGATTGGCCCGGAGATTGTTGAAGAAATAACCGAGAAGATCAAGTTCATGCGGCTTAAAATAAGAGAAGCCCAAGACCGGCATAAAAACTATGCCAATAGGCGCATAAAAGATATACAAATTGAGGCCAGATACTTAGTCTACCTTAAAAGTATTACGTTTAAAGGAAGGGATAGAACATCAAAGCATGGGAAAATAAACTCAAGGTACATGGGTCCTTACGAAGTTATAGAAAAAGTTGGGGTAATTGCATACAAGTTGAACTTGCCACCAGAAATAGAAGTATTCCATAATGTTTTCCATGTGTCCCAACTCCGAAAATGCTTGAGGGATTAGGACGAAGTAATGGCGAACCCCCAGCAAACTTAAGGAAAAACTTGACCATCAAAGCAATTCCAGTTCGGATATAGATCGAATGGATAAAGCAACAAGGAGGAAAAAGATAAAGATGGTTCAAGTACTTTGGGAATATGATGGGAAGGAAGAAAAAACGTGGGAAACGAAAGGCAAAATGCAAGCCGAGTTCCCAAGTCTATTCAAGGACACGGACGAGTGTCAAGAACTTGAATCGGATTCGAGGGCGAATCCATTTCAAGGGGGGGGGGGGGATTTGTCACGTCCCCGAACTTCACTAGTTCGCGGGACGGTTCATAGCCAAGGTAAGATCCTCAAGGCTATGGAAAGGGGGATGAAAGGACTTAGTTCCTTTCTAGGAGATGCAGACAAGGGGGAATCCAAATGTAAACTTAGCCATTGAACATATAACGTTCGAATGACTAAGTAAGGAACCAAGAGTTAGCTCAATGGCCCGAACTTAGCTGGAGGAAGCTCAAAGATTTAGCTAAGGTAGCTGGTTCAGCTGAATTGTAGCTCAGATCAGCTTAGTTCATCCCAGTCCAGCTTAAGCTAGCCCAGACCAGCTAAACCATCTAAGTGACCTAGACACTGGCTGGGCAGTTGGGCGGTAATGCACAACTCGCACCTGTTCGAGAAATTGTGCATGTTTGAAGAGGCACGAGTGGGCTTGACGGTTTTGAGTGGTTGTAGGCCAAACTCTATAAATAGAGCGCCCAAGGCTCATTTTCGCGCCCCAAAAAATACATAGAGAATCTCTCTGAACAAAACGTGAGAAAATAGTAAGCCATTGAGAGAAAGTTCGATAGTTGGCTTGGAAGTGTTAAGCAACCAGGCCGAAGTGGACAAACGCTTGGGAAGATCAGCCTGGTAAACTGATCTCCGTAAGCAAAGGTGCATAATTTGACTTAGGCAAAGTTTAGATGATCGAATGCTGGTGAAAACGGCCGGATTCAAAGCGGACTTGTGCCTTGTATAACCTTCGGTAATCCAAACCTAAACTAAGCTGAGGCCAGTCTGGCTAAGAACCGCGATGAAACGTAGGGCCAATATCAGACTGGTATCTCCTTAAGAAAGTAACCACCAAACTATGTTCATGTTGCGGAATTCTAGCCTAAGCCCAATTTATTTCTGGCAAGTTGGCTTGGGAGATGGGAACATCTGATCCAAGCCAGTCCGAAATATAATGAACTTGGCCAAATTTCCAAACATAAGTTTAACTTAGGAATTACCTGAAAATTAGATGGCTTGGACGAACTGATGGTATTCGGTTCCTGCAAGGTGATAGACCATCCAGACTCATGGGCTTGGGGAGATCGGGAGATCCGATCCGAGTCAGGATCGTTAGAAGGAAAATCTAAAGGTAGAACCGAACCTTGAGTAAAATTAGACGAACTATGGGTAAACGGGTTAAGAAATCGTGCATGAAACTAACTTGAAGGCATAATCCGCGCATTAAGTAAACCTTTAGGTTACTTATCTGTTTTGTGGCTTTCATGTAGTAAAGTGGATCGCAGGAAGGAGTTTGCTTAGCATGAGGCTTCATGGCCGCAAGAAGGGTGGTGATCGTCTCAGAATTTATGTTAGGATCGTTATGATAAAACTTGTAATAGCTTATAGAGCAAACTCTCAAGTTGTAACGAATCTTAAGTATAATTAAATAGAGAATCATGTTTAATCTAATTGCTTATGCATTAAATGAAACTCTAATACTTAAAGGCTTAAAACGAATCTCAGAATCAAACCTCACATGAAAATGACCTAAATCGGCTAAGGCATTAAAATGAACTTATCTGGCCAAAATCACTTTGTGATTTGGCGTGTGATCGTCGTTCCGGACTTAGTGTCCGGGATGGAGCGTCACAGTTATAGTCTTATTTTTTATATAATTACACTCTACATTTTTCTCTCTCGTGACATGTGTCAGATTTGATGTACATAAACATCGTGTACGCAATATTGAGTATGTGACGCTGTTCACATGTTGCATGATACACAATGTTGTACATAGATTATATCATCATTGTGTACATCTAATAATTAACATGGTGTACAAAAGTATTGTGTATAGAACATTGTGTACATAACACTATACACATTATGCATGATATGCGAGGATGTACACACAAGCATCGTATACATAACGTTGTATGAATGATACACGACGTTGTACACAGACTGTATTATCATTGTGTACTCCGAATAATTAGCGTCACTACATAGACGTCATAAAACTTGTGTTTTGATTTGTGTCCAAATAAAAAAAACAAGTATATGTTTATAGAGTACAAAAAATATAATTTTGGTATAAATTTTAATATATATATATATATATATATATATTATCGACTAATTAATATTAAATATTGAAAATGAAAAATAAAAACATTACTTTTTATCTTCTACGTCTATCAAGATATCAATATGAGTATTTTTTTTTTCTCTTTTTCTTACAAAGGTAAAATGGTATTTATTGCAAGTAAAAATACACTAAAAACAAAAAAAAAAATCACTATAATGTAAATACTATATTTTTAATTTATTTTTAAGCACACTATAATGTATAATGTAATTTTCCATTTATTTTATCACCTTTTGGCTCAAATGTCACTTTGTTTTTTATCGATTACGTGTGAGATTATGGGCCTTTATGATTGAGTTTATTGTTATATTTTTGGTCGGCGGTTCTAACATTTTTTTGGCTATATCCCTTTATATTTGTTGTGATTGTAATTTTTTATCGTCGAATAGTCAGCTGATGAGTCTCGATTTAATATTTTTCGATTGAGGATGAGATGCTCTTTGTTCCTTAGTTTATACCAGTTTGAGGTTGTCCATCTTCATTGGCCTCTCTCAAAGTATCTTAAGATATATATATTTTTTTTGTTAACTTTTTCTTTAGAATTTGTGAGAGGAACTGGTCTTGTGTTTTTTTTTTGTCGGTAATTTCCTTCAATTTAAGCTTAAAGGTAGCTTTTGGATTAGCAATAGAAGAATTCTCCAACCACCGATGGACTATAGTTTGTCTCATTGATCTAGTCCTAGTCTATGGAATTTCCAGTGGTTCTCTCGGAAATTATCCTCTAGTTCTATAGTCAATATGATCGTTTGATTACGTTAGTTTTGAGTAGAAGTGGAATTATTATCCGGGATCCGAGATCCGATCCGGGATCCGTTCGGATCCGCTCCGAAAATTATGATGTCTGAGGAGCTCGGATCCGGATCCGGATATTAAAATTTTAAGGTCCGGATATCCGGATCCGAATTAGG
>OVBE01010182.1:0-15259 GCA_900406425.1 Iberis pinnata
AATGTAAGAAAATTTACATGTAATTGCACGCGCATTCGCGCGGGTTTAACTCTAGTTTTATATAATTTTTGGCTTTTGGGTTGGTATCTTTTTAAAACTTTGATATCTATGTCACAATAAACCGATTAAGTATTTCAAATTTTACTGGATAAAAAATATTATATGTTCCTAGCTAAAACAAATAACATCGAATTAGAAACGACCCACTTGCTTTCTACTCTATATCAATCTTTTATACTGTGCAATATGTGTTATAACGAAAGTTCTTAATGATCATGTTTATGGTTATGTAAAACATGAATTAGCTAATAGATTAGAATAATAGTGTTTGACAGATAACAATAATCCTAATAGACATAAGGTATTTTGCATGATTTATGTAGGATATGGGCCCATATCCCCAAGTCCAAAGGTTTACGCCCATCTTTAAAGTCCGACGCCGAAGGCCCGTCCAATAGGATCGACGAGGTAAGTGAGACCGCCGATAAAACAGTACACCTAGTCTTTCTATAGCTTGACGAATAGTGACCTATGGACCGACTCGCCGGATGAACAAGACGTCTAGCCAACTGCCTTGTATAATCAAATGATGGCAGAAGTAGTATAAATAGAAAATGAACCTCAACAAAAAAGAAGTTGGCATTTAACGGTCTTCATTAACGATAGGAAGACCGACGACCCTAGATTCAATAACATATCATCTAAATGTGTCATTAAACAGTAAACACATATCAACCGCCAATAATCATTGAGACAAATCGCAAACTACATAATTTAACAAAAGTAATCAACTACTTAATTAAAGGACCTAAACCCAAAAACCTAAAACTAAAAGTGTCACTATTAGCTATTAAACCAAACTTTTATATATGTTTGGCCATCAAACCTTTTCTTTATAATAAAAAAGAGTGGTTTTAAGTCATATCACTACTTAAGTCCATAAACAGTAACCATCACCAATCTCTATCTAATAAAGGTTTCATCATTAAACAGTATCTAATAGAATGTCCAAGTAAGCATATTTTAACTTATTTATGTAACTTTTGATTGTTTTCGGCTTTTCACTAATATAGAATTAGCAAAGTTAACTAACTATGATGGCCCAATGGTTGAGTATTTGATCTCCTAGAGAAGGCTTAGGAGTTTTGGGCAGTGTTTGGTCGAGTGTGAGAAAACATAATTCTCTTTGGAGAATTGATTCTGTTATGTTATTGCTTATGTTTGCAGGTTCACATTAGTTTTGGAGACTACGTAAGCTCCGTCGAACAAGTCTTCTTCTGATTCATTAAAAATTCTAGGCGATGTTCATGTTTCTCAGGTTTGATCATTATCATGAGCTTATTGTTTGATAGAAAGCTTCATGATCTAGATTATCTAATCAACTGTGTATGATAGAGATTTATGCAACATTTGTTCTATGTGGTTGCTTGAAATCTTTGTAGCTCTAATCTTAGCTTAAGCTGCTTGGACAAGTCACATCTGCAAAATCTTACAATGTCACGTTTCAGAGAGTCATGCTATTAGAGTTGCTCCGTCTTTACTGGAGTTTGGACAAGTCACATCTGCAAAAGCAACTCCAATTTAAGCCTGCTCCATGGGATTTACCTTCTGAGCTGATAATTCTAGATGATGTAATGAAGCTAGCAGCCTTGCAATGCTTTAAACACCTTACAGTCAAGTATCATGGTCAATGTTGGATGATGAAACTCGTTCTGTCATTCAATCACACAGTCTAAAAATAGACCCACCTATTATTGAACCGCTCCAGGTTGTTCTCTCTATTTCTTTGACACCTAAATTTTCATTTCGTATCACATATACTGATTTACATTCAAAAGAATTCCACATTCCTTTTTTTACTCTTATAATTGTTTTTGGTTTTAATTATCATTTGTTTCTAATGTTCTAGGTTTTGGACAGTATATCGAACATTTACATGAGGAACTGGACGTGGGCTGGCAAGAAAACTCATCGTCGTTATTAAAGCTGTCCTTACATTCACTGAGGCATATCAAAAGCTCCCAATAAAGTTGTTAAGATTACTTTCTCTTACAGCAAACAATTCCTTTGAGCAATCATGTATCCTTGTCCAAACACATTCCATACCCGTTACAAGTATCACTCTGATAATGATACTTGCAGAATCATTTTAAAGGTAACTCTTAACTTGTATTCGTATTTGACACAATTCTTTTATCACATTACACATTACCTTTGACACACACATATATATATATATATATATATTATCATTTTATGTTTAATACTACTTGAAAAAACTTGCTTGCAACGGATGAATAACTCAATACTTCGAATATAGTATCAGAAACGTTTCTTTGATTATAAATGGGTATGTTTTGTTTTCAGTATAAAAGCGATGAGAAGAGTTTCTAGCGAGAAGGGTTAACTCTACATTAACGCCTGAGAAAAGCGAGGAGTTGTATATGAAATGTGATGTGCCATTGAAAGGGAAACAGAGGAAACTCTATTTCTTGAACAAGCTATGGACTAATACTTACGATTCAAGGCACGTGCAAGAGAGTGCAAAGATAGTTGTAAAGTTTGGTGGGTTCTATGAAAGTGGTAACATCTCTAAAGAGGCAAGTGGTATGGTTGGGTCAACATCTCTAATCTTCTTCATATGTGAAGAATTTTTGTGTCCAACCTCATTCACATTTTCCTCTTCCCTTCCTATCTTTGCTCTGTGTGTTTGCTTTAACGATTATACTCATCTGATTATGGCTGGTTACTACCTAAATTAACAAATATTCAAATTTAAATTTGTTGAAGCTGATTTAAAGTTCAAACTAGAAGTAAACAAAATAATCATAAGGGAACAAAAGTATCAAACCATTGTTAATATGTGAGTTGCTTCGTATGTATTAGTTACGGCTAACAAAACTGAACTTTAAATTCAAAAAAATTATTACTGGTTAAATAAAAATTTGCAAAAGTATACTCTCTCCGTATTTGAAAGAGTCTTGTTTTAGTTTTAATTTTTTGTTACAAAAAGAGTGTCATTTTAAGTTTTCTATGTAAAATTTAAATGAGTTTGACTTTTCTAACCAATGAAATAATTGCAGTACTTTTACTATTGATCGACTTAGATTATTTTAATGTAATTTTTATGAAAACTGAAATTTTTAAATACGTGTACAAAAATTTTAAAGTGACACTCCCAAGATTATAGGAAATAATATCCAACACCTAGTTAATTAAAAAGAAGCAAATATTTTTGTTATATTTGTTATGCCAAAATTTATGATGAGTACAAATTAATCACTCTTCTTTTTTTTTCTTTTTTTGTGCACCAATTAATCACTCTTCAAAATCGTTTAAATTGACCTAAATTTAAATTTGGATTATTAATGGAAGCTTGAAAGAGTTATAAGTGATCACAAGTAGATTTAACCAACATTCGCTGTACGTGTATATGCTTCTATTTCGTTTTTTTGTTTTGTGCATAATTACAGGTTTAACCGATTGCGCCATCAAAAGCAAATTTAGCCTAGCCAAATTTCAGGTTTCAACAAACAAAACATTAGAGTAACTATAATACAATAGCTTAAGAGAAACTCAAACTTTTTAAAGTTTGGAAAGAAGTTATGAAAGTTTGGAGAACACCACACACGTTTGACAAATAACAAAACTTGGTTATTTATTTCTTAAAATCTTTACAAACAATTTCTTTATACACTTGTAATATAAGTTACCCTACTAATACACTTACACGATTCTGACATTTTCTCTTTTCCACCATGTTCACTCCACATACGACTCACAACCTCTCAAGAACAGACAAAACCTCAACCCAAATCCCAACAAAAGTGACTAAAAGTGTTAAATCTCTATTACACATCTTTCAGACACTTTTCACGTCCTAACATGCACCTCGGTTCTATTCCTTTATTCTATGTTCTTTCCAGACGTCTCTCACAAACTCTCTTGAACAACTTTTAGAAAAACCTTAACCCAATTAAGAACAGCTAAAAGTGTTAATCTTTCTTCCACACTGTTAGCCTCCTTATATACACGCCCAAAACCTAGCAATCCCCTTTCTTTTTCTTTGTTATTCCCATAACTGATGTTTCTTTTTCTGCTGCTTCTCACAGCCTCCATTTTCTCTATAGGAAAACTTATTCCGTTTCAAGTAATCCATTTTCCTTAATCTTCCACATCTTTTATGTATTTTAATATTCACGTCTTTTGACTTCCCGCTCAATCTCTCTGTATCACGTCCTGAGCATGTGTCAGCTTTCTTGCATCTCCATGAGATCTATTTGTGACACCACCTGTGAGTCTGCTCAGGTTTCCAGCACATAAATAAGAGCTTGATATGTTTGTGCACCATCTTGAGGTCTGCTCATGTTTCTTGCATCTTCAATCTTGATCTGTCTGTGACACGTTCTGAGCATATGCTCAGGTTTCCAATCTTGTGCTTCTGATCAGGCATTCTGCATTTCCATTTGACATATGTGCAACATCATCAGGTTTCCAGAATCTTCACTTGATCTGCATGTGCAACGTCTTGTGAGTCTGTTCAGGTTTTCTTGCATATGTATGTACATCATCCTGTGAGTCTGTCTTTGCATCTTGATCTGTCTGTGCAACATCATTTGAGTCTGCTCAGGTTTCCTACCTCTTGAATCTCCCCATTTTTGACTGAGTTTGATAATCAAACAATCATTGCATTTTGTACATGTCTCAACACTGGCAAACTAGAAACATCCAAACACACATATCCAACAAATAGTTGTGAACGAAGACAACTATCACAAAAAGCATAAGTAACCTGACAAATAGCAACAAACACGTATGCTTAGATCAGTCATGATAGGTTAAGAATTTAATCCTAAACTAATATTGCATAGAACAGTTCAAAGAAGTATAGCAAGGTATCGAATCCACAGAGACCAGAAAATGCACTTTGAGCTTTAGTTTCAAATCTAGCTAAAGCGAGAATAATAGATTGATTATCGAATTCAAAACGGTAAATAAAACCGGTTAAAAGCTTATAATAATAAAATGCTAGGCATTAGGCAAATCCGTAGGTCTTCAACTTTAAAGTCAAGTTAACATGCATGATTTTTATTGAAAATAATTCTCAACATGAAAAACGAATATGGAATAATCTCCTCTCGGAGTATTAAACCCTATGATGAATTGTCAGAGACAAACTCTCGGCGTCTTTAAAACAATTCGATCATGCATTAAAAATCAGATTCAATTGTTCATAAGCATTTAAAACAATACTCTCGCAAGTAAAAACACTTATTCATCTAAATTAGGTCAGGTTTCTAAATCAAATATCTTTGTATTTATCAACCTATAATCATGAACTAGGTGATCAAGCTAATTCATGCATTAAGAACAAATTTAGACTAAAAACCTAACAAATTCAATCTTATAATATTAAACCTAACATTCAAACCTGTTTTCCCATAGGGAAAACTCTAAAACCTAACTAGTGAACAACTCAGACATATCAAAGTAAGGACAAATCAATTTCTGAATAGAACACATAATCGAAAACAAATAAATAGATATATTAAAAACTGGGTTCATAATTTCTTCTCCAAATACAAGGTTCAGGAATTCTTCTCCTAGTAAAAGCCCTCAAAGTTTGCAAAAGTAAAAGGTAGATAAAATAACCTAAGCCAAAAGGCTTTTATAGTTTTAAAAGAAATAAAATAAAAATAGGAAAATTTGGATAAGCTTGAGGACTCTTTTGCAAAATATAGAAAACTTCTCAAAATCTCGCATGCATGTTGGACCGATCGGTCTAAGCTTAGACTGATTGGTCTGTCTTCTCCATAAACGTGTAGACCGATCGGTCCAGCTGTAGACTCGGTCTGGATCTCCTGTTTTCTTCGGATGTTCAGACCGATCGGTCCAAGGTTGGACTGATCGATCTGAGGTCTTCGTGAGTTCAACTATTCAGATTCACCAATCAGAGACTAGATTGGCTTTTCAATTCTTCACTTAGCCAGATTCTATCCAATTAAACAGCAATTCAACACTTTTAATCCAAATCGATCCGAACACCTGAAAGTCTTTAGAAAGTTCCTATTTGCAAAGAAAGGACTCAGATAATGCAAATCTAACAGGCATAAATGCCCACTAAAATGCATTAAATCTGAGTAATATCAAGTCACCACAAGTATAAGTAACCTAACAGATCAACAACCAAGTATGCTTAGATTAGTCACCACAAGTATAAGTAACCTAATAGATTAACAACCAAGTACGCTCCCCCTAAATTTTATGCTTGTTTTCTCCCCCTTCTTTGGTTGCACAACTCAGTCAAAAACATCAAAAAGGAAAACAGAGCACTCGAAACAGAAGACTTACCTGCATTACGAATGTGTGGCCATACCTAGATTGTATGGTGGTCTATATGTTGATATCACAGAAGTGTACTGTTTGTCTGAAAAGTACCAGCATTATGATAGATGAAAACTCGAACATGTTGTCCCTAGGTTTCAATGCTACATGACTCACATATTTTTTTTTTTTTTGTTGGTGCCCAACTGTTGCAACATATTGTGCATAACACTCCCTTCTGTTTAGTAAGATGTGAAGCCATCAGAGCAATCCAAACTTTGATTATTTAATCAACAAGTACATCCTTTGGTGATATAGTATACAACTCGCTCATTGGTAGTACCCTTCCCAATCATCCTTCATATGCTTAAGGAATTGGTTGTGCGGAAGCAGAGAACAATGACAGAGAATGTGCCTATCTTGGAGTAAATCATGACAGATTACCAGCAATGCATAATATATCAACCAAGAATCAGTGATTTAAACCACAAAGATAACTCAAAAAATATACTTACATCCACTTGTACATGAAAACACATCAAAGAATTCAAAGTATGGGGATCACAGTAAAGCGCACACCTTAAAATATTAGTTTATACATTTCAGACATCCACCAGAATAGGCACCACTCATCGACTTTCTCTAGAGTATAGCACAAAACTGAGATTCAAATAGCAGAATAAGTGTAGAGTGATTTGAATGGCTAGTCTTTCACATTGGCATGCCTTCATCTGATGTGATGCTGAGTTTTCAACCTTCTATGTGCACACATAGGTAGCTGAAATTTCCTTTGGACAAGTGCACAATATAATAGAAACATGAACTTGTACCATCACTTGACTTCTCAAGTACAAGTTCATTGTGCAGATTATTTATGTAGCTTTTTTGTTTGTTTTTTTCCTCAACTGTTTGACCTCCTCTATGATGCACACAACTATACTGGCACACACCAAACGGCATGACAGAAAGCTATTTTCCATTCATTACACACAATTAATACAAGTTGGTACTTTTTTGTTTGGCCTCACACCTGCACTTACTCCTGTCGTGAGTGCCACCTATCAGAATGTTCACAAATTTAGTGAACTCATGTGGTTTAGTAACGATATCAGCCAATTGAAACTCAATACTTATGTGATCCACCACAACTAATTTCTCCTCGACATGATCTATGATACAATGGTGTCTCATAACTATAGGCCTTGTTCTGGAATACTGAACATGGTTCTTTGAGATGTTGATTGCACTGTGGCTGTCACATTTCATACACATAGTGTCAGACACAAGTTTAAAATCATTGCTCATCTGTTTTATCCACAAGCATTGAGTGCAATAGCTTCTGAGATTACTGTAGTCGGTCTCAACAGTCAGTGAGCATACCATGTTCTGATTATGGCTCAACAATACAATGTCATTGTTAACCAAGACAGATCCTCTTCGACTCATGTTTCTTCGGTTGTTCAGACTCCTGATAATGCGCTTTAGTGTCAAGCGATACCATAACTTGGGCTACACTTGATATCTGACTTACACACCACTACTCAGACTGATGTCAGGTTGACTCGATGTAAGATATAACAGACGACAAATCATCTTTCTGGACAGCTATTGGTCTGTGTCTCCACTTGGTTCATCTTGTGATAGCTTGCACGATGTCCTACTAAGTGTCTTTGAGATTTTGTATAAGTTCATTTCCAATCTTGACACGAGGTTCTTTTCTTAGCTGTTTTATTTCAAACGTATTCCTTGTTCCTTCTGTTGTACCTGCACAACAAGAAAATAGGTTAGTTCACCACATATGGAAAAAATATGTTTCATCCATCTGAGACAGTCATCAATGAGATTCTGGTTTCTGGCATCAAACAAAATATCACCCATGTATGTCTGAACTCCGTTTTTCTTGTAGATGCACAATGTTTCTTCTAAGATTCCTTGAAAGTAGACTTATTCCAGGAACCAGGTGGTCAATCTTTGGTACCATGCCCTTTGAGCTTGCTTCAACACTTTCTTCAGCTTGCATGCATGCTGTGGAAATTCTGGATCCTTAACTCCTATAGGTTGTTCAACAGTTATCTCATCATGAACACTTGCACTATTGACATCCATTCGAAGCAGTTTGAGACCCAATAGATATTTGATCACCAGCTGAAGCCAAATGAACTCACGTCTGGAAATAGGGAAAACCATCTCATCAAGATCCACTTCTTCTACTTGTGAAGGTCTCTGAGCAGCCATCATCATCTTTTTTCGTACCACATGACCATTCTCATCAACTTTATCCTTAGCGACCCATTTGGTGCCCATAACATTAACATCGGTTGGTCTTGGTGTTAGCACCCACACTCTACTTCTCTTAAACATCGTCAACTCTTCTTCCATGGACCCAATGCAACACTTTTTAGCTAAGGATTTCTTGTAGGTATTGAGTTCCACCATGACACACAACATGTGTATCCCACCATTTATTTAAAGTTTATGTGGTTCTTCCCTGGGATCTGTATCACATCTTGCACAGACAGATTCTGATGAGTACATGTGGTGTTCACTGTATCAGGTTCTTCATCAAAATTATCTTCATTGTTTTGTGAATCTTCCTGAACCTTTTCTTGGGTGGGTACTAATAGCTCTACAAAGATGATTTTTTCTTAGAGGCTTGCAGCATCTTCAAACACAACATTGATTGTTTCTATCTCTGTATTAGTCCTCTTGTTACAAAACATACATGTTGTATTCACCTCTGAGTTCATATTGATCTTCTTTCCTCTCAATAACTTGTAAGGCTTGGCTTTGTCTTTTTCTCCTATCATCTTGTTTTGTTGTGGAGTTTTTGGTACAGTTAATGTGAAATACCCTGAACATTGACACACATGTTAATATATTTTTTTTTGAAATTCACCTCCCCAATCTTAATTTTTCAACTTAGGAAGCTGCACTTTTACTTGCCTATCGTTAAAGGACGATCTACAGACAATGTTGTTTTTCACTTCCAACTTGGGTATCCACCTGAATAGCTCTTGATTTGCTACTCTGATATGTGTCTTCACACTCATGTCCTTATACTTCTAGTGCCACTGTACCAACTGGTTAGTGAGTGTCACTGCGAAACTTTTTCCAAAATGATACCTCATATATCAGATCTTCCTTGATCGTATTCCTTTGAGCTTAACCTCACCAATTTTGTACACTGCCTGACAACTATCTCTTGTGAACATAAAAACCATTCTATCATCACACCAGATTGATTCTTCTGACATTCGCCTTGAGTTCTTCAACATAATGTACATCTTGCATATTGGGATTTTTGTCATCAATTGTGACATCTTTTTCATGTGTATTGCCTTTGGGACAATCACTGTCAGAATACAATCCAATCTCTTGTAATAAGCCTAGTGAATCTTCATAAGTATAAGTTGAATTGCAACATCTGAACTCTTTTTTGAACCATGTTTTGTCTTGATATCTTCTGCCATGGTGATATTTATACTGATGGATTATCTGAAGAATTCTAGTATCCACCATAAGCACTAAATCTTGAAGTGACATGTTTCACATTTATGACCCCCAACATGGTTGTCATTGTCATTCTAATATTTCTCCTAGAGCTCCCTTTCAACTTTAACAAGGACTTATATTTTTGAACGTTTGCCTTGATGCATTGTTACAGGTTCAAAAACATGTTGTTTGGCAGCCTAAGGTTTACAACTTATAGATGCTTTCACGATTGTTATTGAGTCTAGATTGATTCCCTGGTGACCAAAACCACAGTTCCCAATGCTGGTTCCATATGTTGTGAACAACTTATCACAATCCTTATTTGTGTGTGGTAATACAGGATTATGGTCCTTGATTTGAAACAGACTCCTACACAAAGTCTTGTAGTTATCAGACATCACTAGCTTCAGCTCACCTTTTGTGTCAAAGTTGGTGATTTTTTCAATGGTTCCTCCACATGCTACCTGATTTTGCACACTGTTTTCTTCTGAGTCTGAAACAACATACACACCATCCTTTCTCACAAAGGATTTCTCTTTCATTTTTTGTTTGTTTGGTCTTGTTGTGGCCTTCACTTGTACCTTCAGATCTGATGTTGGTAGGTATTGCACGTCCTTGTCCACAATCATGGTTCTTTAAATACTTTCTGATAATCTGATCAACCACGTCTTGATTGTTCTTGATGTAACATTCACTTCTGCCTTCAGATCTGCTGCTAGTAGGTATCTTCCATCCTTGCCCACGATTATGCTCCTTTAAATACTTTCTGATAATGAGATAAGCCACATCTTGTCCCGGTTTGGGTGTGATGTTTTGCTCAGATATTATGCACACTACACACGATTCTTTTCTTGTTAATCTTCTCCTGTCTGATTCCCAGCTCACGTTCTCGCATCATTTTCACCACTTGATTTCACATCATCTTATATGGATTATGTGCTACTTGAATTGCTGATTTGTGTGACTGGAACTGGTTAGGTAGACAGCATATAAGCTTGTTTACCAATTTCTTGTCCTTGTAATGTTTCCCAAGGACCTCTGATGCAGCAGAAATAGATAGCAATTTTTGGCTGAAATCTGCAACACTTTATTGTTTACCCATCTTGAGTCTCTCAAATTCAAATTTGAGCAAGTAAAGTCGAGTTCTTCTAATTCTCTCTTGTATCTGTTTTTCCAAACAACTGTAGTTATCAGGGCCTATCACCAGATCTCTTTCCAGAGGTAATTGTTGAGTGTTCTCCATTCCCTGTCATAGGATCTTCACATGTTTGTGAAAGAATAAACGTCTTTCCTCATATCCCCGCTTTGATACCAATTGAAAGTTTAAAGAACACCATACACGTTTGACAAATAACAAAACTTTGTTATTTACTTCTCAAAATCTTTACAAGAAATTTCTTTATACACTTGTAATGTAAGTTATCCTACTAATACACTTACACGATTCTGACTTTTTCCTTTTATCCCTCTGTTCACTCCCTAGATGACTCACAACCTCTCAAGAACAGATAAAACCTAAACCCAAATCCAAACAAAAGTGACTAAAAGTGTTAATATTTATTACACACCTTTTAGACACTTTTCACGTCCTAACAGACACCTCGGTTTTATTTCTTTATCTTGTGTTCTTCCCGGACGTCTCTCAGAGATTCTTGAACAACTTTTAGAAAAACACTAACCTAATTAAGAACGACTAAAAGTATTAATCTTTCTTCCACACTTTTAGCCTCCTTATATACACGTCCAAAACCTAGCAATCCCCTTTCCTTTTATTTATTATTCCCATAAATGATGTTTCCTTTTTTGTTGCTTCTCACAACTTCCATTTTCTCTATAGGAAAACTTATTCCTTTTCAAGTAATCCATTTTCCTTAATCTTCCACATCTTTTTGTATTTTAAGATTCATGTCTCTTGAGTTCCCGCTCAATCTCTCTGTGTCACGTCATGAGCATCTGCCAGCTTTCTTGCATCTCCAAGAGATCTTTCTGTGACACCACTTGTGAGTCTGCTCAGGTTTCCAGCACACAAATAAGAGCTTGATATGTTTGTGTAATATCTTGAGGTTTGCTCATGTTACTTGCATCTTCAATCTTGATATGTCTGTGACATGTTCTGAGCATCTGCTCAGGTTTCCAGTCTTGTGCTTCTGCTCAGCATTTCTGCATTTCCACTTGACATATGTGCAACATCATCAGGTTTCTACAATCTCCACTTGATCTGCTTGTGCAACGTCCTTTGAGTCTGTTCAGGTTTTCTTACATTTGTCTGTGCAACATCATGTGAGTCTGTCTGTGCAGCTTGATCTGCCTGTGCAGCATCATGTGAGTGTGCTCAGATTTCCTGCCTCTTCAAGTTAAACAAGGAATTGACAGAAGATGTGGATGTCGTCGCGGGCGTCGTCAACTATTTCCGTAGAGCTACCTTGAAAGTTGAGTATGGGAGAGAAAACGATGCGACTAAGGTTAAAGCAATGAGAAAGATATTAGCTTAAATTTATTGGTCTATTTAGCTATTAACATATTTTATACAATTGTTTGCTTTTGGGTTGGTAATTTAGCCTTTGTTTTTCAAAATTTGATATCTAGATCGCAATAAATTGATTAGATATTTTATATATATAGAGGAATTCCTTAAGATGTTGGCTCTGACATCGACAATACTTTTTTCTTCTATTTTATTTATATGTTTGTTGCTTGTGATTTGATTATAATCAAATCAATCATTATAATAACAACTTTTGCTTCTCTTCATATGGCTCATAAATTTATCTCTTCGGAATGTTTACTCTGGCAATTGAATCTCAATACTTGCTGTTTTTATCAGTCGGTGTATGTTCGTCGCATATGTTGTATTGAAGTGTTCTTTCTCTGGTATTTTGACTGAAGTTTCACAAGTATTCTTGATAAAAAAAAATTGGAAATGGAAGCCATCGTGGATGATCAAAAATTTTCCGATTCAAGTGTTAGGAATTTTCATATCAACAAGAGAGGAGATGATGCAAAATTTACAGGTCATCGTCATACACAAGGATATGAAAAATTCTACCGTGAGTAATACAAAGTCTATATTATTATCAAAGACATGGCTACAAAATCATGGGTATCGTGTCGACGTTCCAGAAGATGTACCAGATACAATGGCCTTTTATTGTATGATTTGGAAACTATCTAAGGTAATGCTAGGATGGCATACGAATTATCTCAGAGTGAGACAAAAATTGAAGGAAGAAAATAACAGATTTTAGTTTTTGTTAGCGTAAATTGGAAAGATGCAACGTAAAATTTCTTATTTTGTAATAGTTCGTCTTCGGTATATGGCTCATATTTATGCTTATGCAATCATTTGTATTCTGATGTTATGTATGATAGATTATACTCTCGTATGTACTTTGTAAATTTAATAAAATGGCTTTGACGTACAAAAACAAAGGAAATCCTTGATAAAACTACTAAAAGATGTTCAAATTCTAAAAATACCATTAAATTGTATTTTTCTAAGGATACCACACAAAAAAGTGAATGTTAAGAGTTTAGAATTTAAATTTTTGGGTTTGTATTCACTAGTTATAGTTTAAGGATTAAGGGTTTTTTGTCACATTGATCTCTGGACCCCAACAGACCAGCCTAATAACTCAAACTTCATAAATATGAGAAAATGCACTTGCTATGCGAGCTCCAGATTTGATCCCTGGTCTCGTAACTAGGGCAGCAAAGGCGGTGCACCACTAGGTCACTTGCTCCTTGTTGGGATTAAGGGTTTAAATTTGAAGTTTTAGAGCTATATTAAATTTGTGGCATTTTTGGTACAAAAACATTTTGGTGATATTTTTGGAATTTTAGAAGTGTGTGATAGTTTTAAAACATACCTAGCTTTTGTGGTATTTTTGAGAATATTCATATATATAAAATTAAAAAATTAAAAAATTTTGAATAAAACACTTAAACAGATAATTACAAAGTTAATGGAAAAGAAAATTAAAGTTGTATACTCTAAAATGTGTATTTCCAATAAAAATTGAAATATTGAATATGAAATTATAAAAAAAAGCAAAACCTAAGTTGGATCAGGAAAAAAAAAGGAAATACATTTCTTATATAAACAGAATAAACCCTCATAACCTAATTACTCAAAATCTCTAGCAAAACTTTTCTTCAAACAGAGAGAAGAGACAATGACTACTAATGAACGACTCCATGATCAACTAATTTCGTCTTTCCTTGAAATCGCTGTCGGTCAGACCGTTGAAATCGCAAGAAATTTCCTACTGACATCAATATTATTTTAAAATATAATTTAGTTAGAAATTATTTTAAAATATATTTCTATCAATATTTTATCTATAAAAAGCTGAAAATTAAATTTTCAATAGTTATATTATATATTTAGTTTTTAAAATAAATAATATAACTATATGAATAATACAGTGTTTATTTTTTCTTCAAAAATCCAAGATTTATATATATTTTCAGTAGAAAAAAATATTTTGATTATTTTATAGTCTTTATCGTATTAAAAAATTTTCCACACTAAATTATTTACTCGTTCTCCGGGGTGGATATAGAAAATATTTTATCATACCACAATTAATTTGTAATATTTTAAAATTTAAAAATTCGTTATAAAATAATTGTATAAACTTATATATGAATTTACCTAATATATTTTTCAGTGAATAGCAAATCTCTTAAGAATTTATTGGAGAACATTAATAAAGAAACATAATATTAGTATTTCTTAAGAGGATATGAAATATAACAAAAATAATTTTATGTTTCTAAAATACCATACTTCCAATTGTCTAAAAATATCATACAAAAAAATTTTCTTACAAAAATATTACAAACATAAAAATTAAATTTTAAAAAGTTAGAATTCAATTTTTTACTTAGGTTCACTAAACATATATATTGTATTTAAAAAGCATATAAATATTTGAAATTAATAAATTAGAAAATGGAAACTCACTAAAATTCTAATGCTAAAGAAGCAACAAAAATGTAATAAAAAATTGACATACTAACAAAGAAAAAACTTATTAGACAACAAAAGTTTGATTACGTAACTGAAACATATATAAAATTAACAAAAAAACAAAATAACAATACCAATTTAAATGTTGTTTCACTAGTAGGTAAGTTTTATACATTAGGCTATTTCTCAAAACTACATAAGGTTACCTTTTGATATTAAAAAAAACATTAAGAAAAAAAAAAATAATTTACCTTTATATTTTCATAAATATATATATATATATATATATATATATATTACTTACCTATGTTTTATATATACTCCTACACCCTTGTTTACAAAAGCTATATTGTAGAGAGCTTTGCCCTTAGGAGTAAAAACTTTTCAAGACTCAAGAGTTTATACAAAATCTCAGGTAATATTTGAATAAAGTATAATTGTTCAAAAAATAAAATTATATGTATATATATA
>OVBE01010183.1:0-15257 GCA_900406425.1 Iberis pinnata
TATATATAATTTTAAGTTTTGGGGGCCTATAAAACATAAGGACGGATTTATAATAAAATATAGGAACATATTTATGATAAAAAAACTGGATCAAATTGTGCTATGACTTAATTTGATCTTAAATTCTCTTACTTATGGTGTTGGTATGAAATCTAGGTATCTTGCTATTCAGTGCTCTGTAAAACCGAAAATTCTTCAAGTACGATCCGGGTCCTTTCTCTCTCTCCCTTCAGAAAATTAAAAAACGGTACAAAAAGGATTGAAAGCGTGATCTGGAAATCCGTAGCCAATCCCAGAAAAATCTGGCTGCTAAAAAAAAAGAAAAAAAACAACTGAAAGAAAAGCGCAGAAATGCGAAGAAAAAAAAGAGCAGTAAGAAAAAAGAAAAGAAAAGAGAAGTGACAAAGTGAGAAAAAGATGAGGACCAGAAGTTGATTGATGATGTGTTTGGTATGTGTATTTTGATAGAAGGGGTACTCAAGCGCGCTGATCGATCCCCCATAAGTAAGAACGCACCATTTATACTTGTATGAATTAAATGAGCTATTTAAAATGATTCGATAGTTTGATTGATTCATGATTTAGAGTAGAATGCATATTGTTGGTTATGTGGTGGTAAACAGTCTAATTGTAGTGGTTGTCTAGGATTAGTGTCTTTAGTTTTTGATACTTGAATTTGGGGTTACTGAGATTATGTGATTTCTTGTGTGGTCCTTTTCAAACATCATTTCTGGATTTAATCTTGCTTTACTTGGGAGACAAACAATGATTCTAAGTCCGGGGGAGTTGATATCACTCGGTTTTAACGCTTTATAGTGGGCATTTATGCTTGCTATTTAGTTTATCCGAGGTTTTCTCTGCAAATTGGTATGTTGTACAAGTTTTTGGATATTTTGGACGTTTTGGATGCGAATTGACAAATGCATATGCATAGTTCGGCCAATGTTTCATTTGCCTATGCCAGGACCGGCCCTGACACTAGGTCAGATGATGAGAAAGATTATGATGATGATGATCGTTGATGATGGTGACAATCAAAATATCATGTTTTCTTGTAGTTAACATATCCACACTTACATTGATATCAGAACCGGAGTTGAGATCTTCCAAGTTCCAATCAAAATTAAAATATTATTATTTAGTTCTTTATCCTATAAAAATTTACATATATAATTAATATTAATTTAAAATATAATATAGACAAACTCACCAATATTTATATTATATATTAATTTTTTAAAAATATGTTAACATATATTTGTTTTTTAAATTTCATAAATTGGAGACTCTGTAACTTTATGAGTCCTATTAAAATGTTTCATACGCATGTATAGTGTCTTTTTTTAAATCTTAATAAGCTTCTACATATTAATCTATTGAAATGATTATTCTTTATTCTTTTACGTATCAATCTGCATATTTTTGTATCTTAATAAGCTTCTCATTTATATGTTTTGTTAAGGAGATTTACAATAATAAGCAAACAACATGAAAAGGCCAAACAAATATGTGGATTTATGTTAAGTCTCATCACAGTTATGAAGTGTGATGATTCCTTAACATAAAAACTTCACTCCGAATAAATAAAAGAATCTCAAGGAAAACTGAGAGACATCAAAACCAAGATAAGACAACACTAATACACACTCTTAATATATGTTTTAATTAAGACATTCCATATAAATATAAATAGATATATCTTGTTTTAAGCTACTTCTTATATACCGCCTTATAAAATCCACCACCAAGGTTTACGTGAGGGAGGTGGAGAAAGTTTTCTGTAGTACTGGGCACTAACTCCTTGAGGAGGAGGAAGAGCAACCGGAGGAGAATGGATTGGAGTTGGAGGAGGAAGAGCATCCGGAGGTGGAAGAGCAACTGGAGGAGGAAGAGCAATTGGAGGAGAATGGATTGGAGTTGGAGGAGGAAGAGCAACTGGAGGAGGAATAGCAACCGGAGGAGAATGGATTGGAGTTGGAGGTGGAAGAACAACCGGTGGAGAATACATTGGAGGTGGAGGTGGAAGATCAACAGGAGGAGGAAGAGCAACCGGTGGAGGAGGAGAATCAACCGGTGGTGGAGGAGAATCAACCGGTGGTGGAGGAGAAGAATATTGAGTTTCGTATAGGAGTTTTCTGTTGGTGTTGGCTTGAACAACTGTGCCAAAGATTGCCAATAGAAACACTAGTGTGAAGGAAATACCAAGAGACTCCATTTTTTTAGGTTAATGGTAAGATCCTTAAGACTTAATTTATGTCTAGATATGTGTATATATAATCCATTGAAAATTTCTTAAATGCTTCCCACTAACTTTAAAGATTTGTTAAAATGGTAGTTTTTAATTATATTTTAGCCGGCTTTGTCTTTTTGTTTGTGTTTTTAAGTTTCCTATCTTTTGGTTATTGAGGTCTCCCACTAATTAGTGTACTTGTTTAATTAGTAGTGTACTAGAATTATGCCACGCGTTGTGGAAATTTATATTTAATTTACTGATAAGTCAATGTACTCCTCATAAAGAAATATTTTCGCAAAAGAATTAGCATTTTTATTCACTATAATATTGACAATTCAAATAAAGAATAACAAAATATATATTAGGTTTGATATTATATATATATTGGCGTCTTTGCGATTTTAGTTCGATTTTCAACAACGCACGTTCATTTTTTATTAGATATATTAAGATTTTTTTTTGATAAATAGATATATTAAGATTCCTACATCCAAAGCGGATCTAGAAGAAAAAATAACAAAACAAAGAGAAATAGTTATGAATCAAACCTTTCATCTAAGAAATTACTGAAATAACACAACCAACTAAACTAACAAATAATTATGAGTTTTTGGCACTTATCCTATACTAATATTATCTAGATCCGATCTGCCCCTCTACATCAAATTTTGCTTAACAGTATGTTTTAAATAATATTTTTGACTAAATCATTTCATATAAATGTAGAGTGTGAAACATATATTTTCATCGTATAGTTATGTTTTAAAAGTAAAATTTAACTGAATATAAGGTACATAAATAATTAAAAATACATAATTTTATATTTTCATAATTCATAAATGCAAATTTGTTTATGTATCATGACTTTATTCTCTCTTCTAGTTCTTATATAAGCTTTTCCAAATACAATAATTTTATTTCTCGTCTGACATTAATTTATTTTGCGGTGTTTATCTTCTTACAGAGTCTATGATTATTATTGTTATAAGTATAATATTATATAATATTGCATTTATTATCATTGCAATATTTTAATCCAATGAATGCTATACACAGTTACAAAATTATGCTTTCCTCTTTTTTTTTTTTTTCCCAAACTTAATAAAATAAAAAGGTGGATAATTAGATACAGGATGAAAGGCCCAAACAAAAGCCTGCACAAAAAACAGAGCCAAAACAGATAGAAGAAAGAACAGAGGACAAAAAAACGGAGCCAAAGCTATCAATTAAACAGAGGACATTCTCTCAGAGATGAAAACAGAGGAAAGCCATAAGGGAAAGGAGGAAGCCACATAAGATCTCCACCTATTCTCCTTGACCACACTCTTAGCAATGAGAGAAGCTCCTCTGTTCGAAGACGCCGGTTCTTTGATACACTTCCAACCCGAGAAAGAGCTCAAAATAGAGGAGATTTGATCCGTGAAACTTAGTAAGGCAGGGTAACTAGCTGGGTCGTTGATGGCTTGAATTAAGAAATCAGACTCCAAACCAAAAATTACAAACTGGCATTGGTGGAAAACCATGCTTTCAATGGCCCATGTAGTACTGCACTGGTAAGCCATTTGGAGTGATGGAGTATTAATGAAAGATCTACGGCTGTGTAAGAGAACCACACCATCTTGATCCCTCACCACCCAAGCTGCTCCAGTAGCATTCGTAACTTTATCCCAGACTGCTCCTATATTGCATTTGAGCCAGCCTGATGGAGGTCTTTTCCATGTTGATAAGGGAAGTTGACGACCAGGAACATTTGTAGAGATAATTGCAGAGAGGTTAGTGTTGATGGGTGAAACTTCCTGAGCCTCAAACCAAGCTAAAGCCTCTTCTCTTGCTTTATCTACAACTTGTTCCGATGAGTGTCCTTGACCTTCAAACAAAAGGGAGTTCCTGTTCTTCCATATATACCAAACCACCCATGGGAATGTTCTTCTTACTTCTAAAGGCCATAGACCAAGTTTTGAAGTAGAGAAAAGATGGAAGAAATTGCAGTGAATGGAGGAGGTACTAAAACCTTCTTCTGCAGCTGGGAATTCTGATAATGCCCAAATGATTCTTGCAGCCGGGCATATAAATAAGACATGATTGATAGATTCCCCTTGAAAGCCACAAGCCTGACACACATCATCTGAATTGATACCCCTCTTCCTTAAGGTATCACTAACAGCAATTGAACCACTAAGAGATCTCCATATGAAGTGTTTTATTTTGGATGGAGCTTGTATTCTCCAAGCCATTTGCTTAACTTCATTTATGGAAGGCAGAGCACTTTCTTGGTTCCTCAAAACAGCTTCTGTTTTTGATGCTTCCAGCCAATATCCAGATTTGACTGTGTAGGCTCCTTTCTTGTTGTGCTTCCAAATCCAAAAGTCTTGTCTGTTGATTGCAGGTTTGGATGAGAGAATTGTCTCAGCATCTGAAGGATAAAACAAAGATCTTACCAGGGGTCTGTTCCAGTCCCTTCTAGATGAATCAATGAGATTAGAAACTCTCATGTCCAGATTGATGATGCTATGTCTGATGAGAGGAGAGGTCATAGCACCATCCTTTTGAAGCCATTTGTCAGTCCATACGTTGACAGATTCACCATTCCCAATTTTTCTGATCAAACCTTCTTTAAGCAGCTCCCTTCCAAAGGAGAGACTTCTCCAAACAAAAGATGGTCTGGTTCCAGAACCAGCAGATAAAAAGGTTCCTTTAGGGTAATATCTGCTTTTTAAGAATTTAGCTACTAAGGAAGAGGGATCAGAGACTAGTCTCCATCCTTGCTTTGCAAGTAAAGCCTTGTTGAAACCTCTAATGTCCCTGAAACCTAAACCTCCTAATTGAATGGGCAGACAGAGTTTTTCCCATCTTAACCAGTGGACTTTCCTTCTATGAGCTTCTGAATTCCACCAAAAGGAAGCCATTGCTGAAGTGAGATTCTTGCATGTTGCAATTGGCAATTTGAAACATGACATAGCATAAATGGACATTGATGCAGCAACTGATTGTAGTAGAATATGTTTCCCTGCCTGAGATAAGGATCTCATATACCAGATTTCCAATCTGTTGTGCAGTCTTAACCTCAGGTAGTCCAACAATTTGACCTTGGAGGCACTAAAGACTTCAGGCAGTCCCAGATAAATTCCTTCTCCTCCTTCCTTGTGCATTCCTAAGATGCATTGAATTTGTCTTTTCACTGTATCCTCTATTTTTGATCCAAAGAAAATAGATGATTTATCTGGATTGATGAGTTGTCCAGAGACAGATTCATACGTTTCCAATATGATCTTTATGACATTGGCTTCTTCAACAGTAGCTTGACACACTAAAACACTATCATCTGCAAACAGCAGATGAGTGATGTGTGGTCCTTGATGATGAAAACTGAGGCCTGTAATCTGGTTTAGAAGCTCAGCCTTCTTAAAAAGAAAAGATAGGCCTTCAGTGCATAATACATATATGAATGGTGATAGGGGATCACCCTGTCTAATCCCCCTTTGTGGTTTGATGATTCCATGAGCTTGACCATTAATGAGGACAGAGTAGGAGACAGTAGATAAGCAGACCATAACCCACCTGATCCAAGAAAGATGAAAACCACTGGCCACCAGGAGAGCTTCAATGTATTGCCATTCTAGCCTATCATAGGCTTTAGAAATATCACATTTAATGGCCATATGAGAGGAAGCTAACTTTGGATGAGTCCTCAAGGCATGATTGATCTCATGAGCTACTATAATGTTGTCAGAAATCAGTCTGTTCCCAACAAAAGCTGACTGGTTATCTGAAATCAGAAGGGGAAGAAACTTCTTCAGTCTAGAGGTAATAATCTTGGCTATTATTTTGTATACAACTGTACACAAGCTAATAGGCCTGAGATCTTTCATCTGGTTGGGGTGGGGAACTTTTGGGATTAGACAGAGGTGGGTGAAGTTGAAAATCTCTGGGAAAGAGGATGATATGAAAAAACTCTGAACTTCCTGTATGAGACTTGGACCAACCACATCCCAGTATGCTTGATAAAACCTTGCAGTCATCCCATCATGACCAGGAGCACTAGTTGGTTTTAAGGAGAAAACAGCTTGTTTGACATCTTCTGGGGTGATGGATGCAATTAAATCCTGGTTCATGGCATGAGAGACTTTGGCAGGAAAGCCTCTTAAGAAATCATGGAGGTTAGAGGATCCATTGGTTTTGAATAGGTTTCTAAAATAGGAGGCAGCCACTTCACCTTTTGATCCCTCTGCCCTCTGGAGGTTACCATGTTCATCCATGAGAGCCTCTAGTTTGTTGGTGGTTCTACTTAACTTAACAGAGTCATGGAAGAACTTAGAATTAGAATCACCTTCTTTCAACCAAGTGGCTCTACTTTTTTGCTTCCAGAAGATTTCTTCCTCTTTGTATGTTAAAGCTAGCTCCTTTTTCAGTGCTGAAAGTCTATATCTAGAAGGATGGGATGAAGATATTTCCTTCTCATACTCTATCTCCAACCTTTTTGATTTGATGTGTGAGTTCTGGTTGGATTCCTTTTTCCATTGACTAAGTGCCTGTCTCACATGAGAGACTTTATCAGAGAAGGAAGAAGGGGAAGCCTGGACTGGATAAAGTAGCCAAGCATTCTGGATGATCTCTTTTACTCCTGGTTTCCCTATTATCCTATTGTCAAAAACAAATTTACCTCTAAACAGATTCTGCTCTGGAAGAAGGGAGATTAGGACTGGCCTATGGTCAGATCCTCTCATATCTAAGAAAGATTGAGTGGCATTTGGGAACATTGTATTCCAATCCTTATTAGCAAAACATCTGTCCAGCCTTGATTGAATCCATAAGTCATGTCTTCTCCCTGCCCATGTGTATTCATTGCCTTGAAAATCTAGTTCTGCCACTTTGCAAGCCTCTAACATGTTGTTGAAATTAGCAAAAGAGGCTATGCTTCTAAGGGGACCACCTAACTTTTCAGAATTGTTTCTGATTTCGTTAAAATCACCAACCATACACCAGCTTTGACTTCTACCAACACCTATCCTGCTTAATCTTTCCCAATGCTTGGCTCTAAACTTAACACTAGGGTGACCATAAATGCAAGATATAAAAAAGGAAAAACCTTCATAAAGGACCTTACAGTCAATAATATTGCTATTAGCCGAGATAATATTCAAATTTACAGAATTTTTCCACATTATAACTAAACCACCCCCATGACCATCAGGTTGAACTGTGTACTTTTTATCATAACCCAGCCAAACCCTGAGGTCTTCCAAAACATTTATACCATTCATAGTTTCCATCAAGAACAAAATTTCAGGGAAGAAAAACCTTCTAATCTCCCTGAGGTGAGGAATTGTCAGGTTATGATGGGAGCCTAAACCCTGACAATTCCAACTAACAATCCTCATCTAAGCAAGTGGTGATCCCTCTTCAGGGACCACCAATAAAGGGTCAAGCTTGGTTGCTTTTGAGCTGCTCTGGTACTCATACTGTCTCTTCCTTTTGCTTGCTTCATTTATCTCTGGATGCTTCTTCTTAACTTCTGACGCTTCTTGAAGTTGTATCCCTTTTTTGTTCTGTCTTTGAGCCTTGAAAGGTCTTCTTCTACTCTTCTTAGATATAGTTGAAGATCCGGAAGAGAAACATTCAGAAGAATGAAATCTCTGAACCGTAGATCTAGAAGGAACTCTGGGATAGGTTCTTCTTTGGGTAGATGAGTCCCTTTGACTTGTGAAAATAGGGGGAGGCTCAGATTGTTGAATGATATTGCCAGCCTTGATTGCTGAGCTCATAAGCTTGTCTTGAGGGAATACTAATCTGTCTTGTATGTCTGGTATGTCTCGAGGAGAGAAATCAAAGACATGTCCTTTCCCTTTGTCTCGATCATTAGAGATTATCAAAGGTGGTTCTAGTCGTAACACTGTTTTTGTTGCTAGAGGATTGTTTTCCACTTCAGCAACAGATACCTTGACTCTCTCTTCCCTAACTTTCCTTTCAGGACCTTCAACCGCAAGTAAATATTGTCGCATGTTATCCATAACTTCCTTGGCTATTCTTAGTTTCCCTGTTTGTGGGTCTGGACCAACCTGATTTTCATTAAGGACTCCAAAGAGGGGATCATTCTCCTTTAAGATTTCCCATACCTTATGTTTTTGGACTTTGACATTTGAAGCTTGGGATTCAGTAGAAGAATGTGCAGATTGGTGACTCTCTTTCCCCTGCTTCCAAGGGCATACTTCTATCGAGTGGGTTAATCTCTGGCAGGCATAACATCTTTTCTGTACCTTTTCAAAGTCATAGAAGATGTTTACCTTTTCCCCTGTAGGACATAGAACCATTTTGGATCTTCTTAGAGGGTGGTCTAAATTAAACCAGATCCTAGCTCGTTCAAAAGGATTGCTTTGAGCTTTATCAGGATCAAAAATCACCTCTTTCACTTCACCCAATACTCCAGCAAAAGTTTCAATTGTGGCTGCAGTGTAATTGTTGACTGGAATGTTACGGATTTGTACCCAAACAGATGCATACTTGAGAAAATCTTCAGGGGGGTACTCTGTCCATCGATCAATAACAACAGACCATTCATTATATGTCATGAGCCCTTTGGCTAGAATCCGTTCCATATCCGTCTGATGATCGAAAATGAACTGAAATTTTTCGTGAGTAAGGGCTATCCCTTTGACCGCATCATAGATTTGCCATTTTCTCGGCATATCTTTGATGAAACTAGCCATTTTCTGTTTTGCAGGATTCAATAATCTACCAATAATACTCAGCCGATTACGTACCGTAGAGCTAAACTGGGGCAGAGTTGGTAAGACTAAGATGTCATCATCTTCCTCTGCTATAGACATGGAGTGGAGAGCTGTATGAATACTCGGTTCTCCCATGTCTTAAAGATACTATCTGATCAGGGAATTAATGCTATCTCCAACCTACCTTCAATAAATGAGCAGGAATTGCAGGGAGGAGAAGGCGATTGCCAGATATCTTGATCAAAGGAGAAGATTTCTTAGGAAGAATAGTAACAGAGGAAGAGGAGCCACAGAAAGAGAATCTTTTACACTGTTCAAAAGCTCTATTAAAGAAAGAGAGTCCTAAGCCCTATCCAAGGGAGTTCTTCGAGGAGGGGTTGAAATTATGCTTTCCTCTTATCTTTTGTTATTCTAATTTCTTAAACTATAAATATAATTAAGTATAATTATTTAGAATTTAATTTGAATAATTTAAATTTATATTTAATGCTCTAATTTGGTGATGTAGACATTGAGGAGAGAAAACTCTCCCAATGATTATAAAGTTATTAATAAAAAGGCAATTTTGAATTGGTTGGATTGTCAAAGCTCTTCTCTAACAACTTACAAACTTCTAAATAAATTATGTTGATCAGATTAATGTTTTCAGCCAAGAGCTGGACAAATCTCGGCCAAACCCGTCGAAAGGTTCTAATGGAGGAGACTAAAGACGTATAATCGGTTTATCCAAAGAGAGGCAGTGAGCAAGGAGGGACAAAAAGACTCAGAGCAAAATAACATAAAGCTAACATACACTAAGAGCCAAACTAGAGAAAGAAAATACTATCTTAAAACCGGAACATAACACCCCTATATAAGAAAAACTCAACCCATCTAAAGAAGAACCCATAAAGCAGCGAACCCGTAATTTTTTTTACCGGGTTCAAACATAATTAAAAAATATAATAACATATAAAAATATTAATAAAATATAAAATATTCTACAAAATTATCCTACGATCTTTCATATCCTGAAATCTTTTTTTTTTATCACATTTTCATTTGTAATAGTCATAAATACATATTTTTCGATAAAACATACTAAACAATCATTTAAAAATTGATCGTCGATCCGATTGCGCCGATCTGTCTTCACGATCTTCATTACTGAAAAACTTCTCTCTACGGTTGCAGTAGTAACATGTAAAATCAACATCAACTTTAAAATCCTATAAACCAAAAGACGTGATCAATGTTTTCATGTTTCCACTAGCATATGAGCAAGTTCCCCAAGACTTTTTAAATGAGTAAATATGTCATCGCTTCGAACATTATCAATGTAGATATATAATTGTTTCTCAAGAGATATGCATTCTCCATGACTAAAGTTTTCCGAATAGAACTTAGATAATCATTAACTTTGAATGGTCAAACTGAGAGAAAGAATCAAGAGGAGACAAACAAGCAGCACAAATAACCAGTTCAGTTTTTACCTCATTAAAACGATCGTTAAACTCTTGAAGATGCAAATCCAAAACAACATATAAGAAATTAACCTTGTGGTGATGCATGTTTGTTACTCCAGATTTTTTCCTTGGTTTCCTCGAATTAAGAAAATCTTCCAAGTTGTCCATGAGTCCTAAAAGATATATCATCATTTGAAAATAAAACACAAAATCAAAGCTATTAAAGTACTTAAGAAGACCATTTGCTTGACGTCTTTTTAAATCTTCCATGCCTTCTTCTTGATACATCAACAATAGAAGAAAACAGTTCAACCAAACGCATAAGGGTTTTATAGTGAGAGTTCCAGCGAGTACTTGATGGTCGTTAAAGAGAGACTTCTTGACTTAACCCTGTTCCAGTATTAATCTCACCATCACTAATTCCTTTTTCAATTGTGAAATGCACATGGGCGAATAATAAGATTTTCTGTATTTTTAACCAGAAGATGAGCCTTGTTTATTCTATAAATAAATCTAAATGTATGCATTATTTCACATCTTCAATATTTTTATCTTACATAGATAAAAAAAAAACAAATGTAGGTTCTCTATTTCTTTTGTTTATTTGTGTATAGATCCTATTTGGAACCAAAAAAGAATGTAGAATGAGAGACTTATGTACTGAAGAGCTAACATGTTCAATATTCTAGGTGGACACATTTTGCTTCGAATCAGTAATGTTATTTAAATGTGTAAAAAGCTCAAGAATAACTTTCTTTTTAGTATTCATGTAGAAATTTAAACCAAGATACATGAATAATTTGGCCGCACAAAGTTTTAAAAATAAGACAACAATATTAATGCACACTCTCAATGTTTTAAGACATTGCTTATGTCTTGTTTTGAGCCACTTCTTACAAAATCCACCACCAAGGTTTGGCGGAGGGAGGTGGAGGAGATTGTCTATAGTAAAAGGCTTTG
The DNA here is from genome assembly GCA_900406425.1 of Iberis pinnata. NCBI lineage: Eukaryota > Viridiplantae > Streptophyta > Magnoliopsida > Brassicales > Brassicaceae > Iberis > Iberis pinnata. The sequence continues at coordinate 11,364 of OVBE01010183.1, forward strand.
TATGCTTGAGGAGAAGGACGAGCTTTCACAGGTGGAATTTTTGGAGTAGGAGGAGGAGGAGAATAGATTCGAGCTGGTGGAGGAAAAGCAACCGGAGGAGAATACATTGGTGGTGGAGGAGGTAGAGCAATTGGAGGAGAATACATTGGAGGTGGAGGTGGACGAGCAACTGGAGGAGTACGCATTGGAGGTGGAGGAGAAGAATATCGCGGTTTGTAGGTAGTGGGAGTTCGCAGGAGTTTTCTGTTGGTGTTGGCTTCAACAATTGTGGATGTTATTGCCAAGAGAAAAACTAGTGTGAAGGAAATACCAAGAGACACCATTTTGTTAATGTTAATGGTAAGATCCTCAAGACTTAATTATGTCTATGTATGTGTTATATATAGTCCATTGGACAATCTCTTAAAGGCTTCCCACTAACTATAGGATTTTGTCAATATGGTAGCTTTTTTGTGTACCAATATGATAGTTATTAAGTATATTTTAGCCGGCTCTGCCTTTTTGTTTGCATATTTAAGTATCAGTTGCTTTTTTTTTTTTTTTGGGTTATTGAGGTCTCCCTCTAATTAGTGTACTTGCTTAGCTAGTGGTAGTAAGTTATTAATTAATTAAAAGTTAATTTAATTTGGATTATCAAAGTATTTCTCTAACAGCTTATAAATAAATTATTTGATATTTTTCGTAAAAAATGATAAGATCGATGTTTTTCAGACATTTTTTGTGAATAATTTTATACGACTAACAATGTAAATAATTAAGTACAACACTCACTATATAGGAACAATTTTGTTCATATATGAATTTAAAATTGACCAGCCTCTAAAAAAAAATGCTATCCAGTCTTATCATTTGTAACTTAAACAAATTTTTTTGTGTATGCAAATTCACTCTACAAATAAATAAATATTAACAAGGAACACATACTGCATGTTCCAACATTAGAACAATATTTTTTTTCTTCGATTTCTTGTTCTTCAAGATCCACGAACACAGGCAACGCTACAAGGTTGACCACCTCTTCTTTTTGACTTCTATCACTTTTACTCCATATTGCACGTGAATTCTCATTTGTCTTTATAGTGATGTTGCATTATGATTTATTGTGTTCATACCCATTACAAATGTAACATTGTAACATCTTTTCTCTATTGAGGTTAGGACACTACGGTCTGAGATGATCAAATCCTTGACATTCATGGCACTATAATATACGTATTTTTCCTCCTATCTTCTTGGATACGCCATGATTTTTTAAAAGAGAAGTGTCATGCCTTTTCCAACTTCTTCAAACAATTTTTTAAACATCTTCTCAAGTAAGTTCATATTCTTTTCTAATTTTGCACTTTCAGCATGTCACAACTCATAACTATATTTAATTTATTGATGAGAAACAATTCTTTGTCCTTAAGCTCCATCTCATACTCTTGGAACATACATCCCCACTATTTCATCAAATGGTGTTTCATTTGTATTAAGACTAACTTCCATAAATATCTTTTTAGACGCAAACATTTTTGGCAAACATAGCAATAGTTTTTTTTGACAAGTTTCTTACCTTTACAAGTCTTTTCTAATACTTGTGCTTCACTGGAAATAGAGCACAACTTAGCACTAAAATCAGTAATACTTTCATGCTTATCCATTACCAAGTTCTCAAATTGAGAAGCAAACCTATAAATTCTTGATTTTTTTTTAACACTTTTGGTTCCCTCAAACAAAATTTGAAACTTATACCATGTTTGTTTGGTTGTCATACACCCTTGCATAAACTTATAATGATTCTTGTTAACTAATTGAAAGTAGTAGATAAAGCTTTTGCATTATCCATTGCCATATCTTTCTCATGTTTCGTCCATTTAGCATTCAGTTTGATGAGAATGTTACCATCTTTATCCATTGTCTTTGGAATCTCATAGCCATCTTCTACGGCTGTCCAAGCTTTAGAATCAATGCCTTGTATGATTGATTTCATATTCAATTTCCAATACCCAATTGATTAGGATCTAGCATAAAAACTTCTTTGTGAGCATTCATATCTCGTAGTATACCACTCATCTCTTTCCTCAAGATCTTCACCTGTTTGTTGAGTTAGACTACCTACAGATTCCTGCTCTAATACCAATTGTTAAAACAAGAGATGGTCAAATACGAAATTTTCAAACTTTGGTACACTGAGGTTATCTTTATAATTAAAAATCTTTTAATGTTTACAATACTCTTAGTTTGATTTACACACATCCTATGACACACCCGTAGCTTGTGACAAATGATCTTCTAATCTGCCACAAACTCTTAGAACCATAATCTACTCTAATGCACTGGAACACACAAAACCGTGTTCCAACAAGCCCTCTAACTTGCCCAAAAAACGACGGAAACAAAACTCACTGTGTTTCTTCTCTCAATTTCGGTTAAACCCTAGAAATGACAACTCCCTTGTATATATACCATATAACAATGAGTTAGCACCTTAGATTCACCTAAATCAAATATATTTCTAACAAAAAAGAACAAACTAACAAACCAATCTTTTCTATATCTTCTTTAGAATATATTTTCAACTGTAGTATTTATTAATTTAAACTTCATAAATATCTTTCTCATATCTATCTCAAACTCGCGTAACATGTTTGCATCAATCAAACCATATTTTCTTTGACTAGCACATGTTGTCTTTTTTTCCAAGAGACACACTTTATTTTCGAATATCTCATAGTAATACAAGAGGAAGTATATTGGTTTTGAGTCATGTTCAATTCAAGATCGATCGTGTAAGGTTTAACAACGAAAAATCCCAACAATCATATTTTCCCACTTTTTTTTTTTTTTTTTTTTTTTTTGGGTGNGCTATGCGGTGTGGTGTTTTTCAACTTATTTTTTTGTTGATTTTGTTTCGAATAGGTTATGTTATTTAAATGTGTAAAAAGTCAATGTGTAACTTTGTTTTAGTATTCATGTAAACTTTTGAACCAACATACATGCATATTTTGGCGCCCAAAGTTTTAAAACATAAGACAACAACAGTAATGAACACTTAATTCATGTTTTTGAACATTGCATATGCCTTGTTTTAAGCCACTTCTTAAAGCCTCACAAAATCCACCACCATGGTCTGCCGGAGGGAGGTGGAGGAGATTGTCTGTAGTAAAAGGCTTTGTATGCTTGAGGAGCAGGGCGAGCTGTCACAGGTGGAATGATTGGAGTTGGAGGAGGAGGAAGAGCAACCGGAGGAGAATACATTGGTGGTGGTGGAGGAAGAGCAACCGGAGGAGAATACATTGGTGGTGGAGGAGGTAAAGAAACTGGAGGAGAATACATTGGAGGTGGAGGAGGATACATTGGAGGTGGAGGAGAAGAATATTGGGTTTCGTATAGGAGTTTTCTGTTGGTGTTGGCTTGAACAACTGTGGATGAGATTGCCAATAGAAAAACTAGTGTGAAGGAAATACCAAGAGACTCCATTTTGTTTTTTTTTTAGGTTAATGGTAAGATCCTTAATTAAGACTTAAGTATGTCTACATATGTGTATATATAGTCCAATGGAAAATCTCGTAAAGGCTTCCCACTAACTTTAAGATTTTGCCAACATGGTAGTTATTTTTGTGCACCAATATGGTAGTTATTAAATATATTTTAGCCGGCTTATTGAGGCCTCCCTCTAATTTGCGCACTTGCTTAACTAGTGGTATTAAGTTATTAACAAAAAGCTAATTTAATTTGGATTATCATTAAAGTATTTCTCTAACAGCTTATAAATAAATTATTTGATTTTTTTTTGTTGTAAAAATTTATAAGATAGATGTTTTTCAGACATGTTTTGTGAATAATGTTATATACGACTAACAAAATATATAACCGCTTAAACTTATTATTAGTAAGAATTGGTGCACAAAA
>OVBE01010184.1:0-15256 GCA_900406425.1 Iberis pinnata
AACTATTTTCAAACTAAAATCCTGCATGTTAACTTGACTTTAAACCTGAATACCTACCGATTTCCCTATTGCCTAGCGTTTCATTATTATAAGTTTTTAACCGATTTTAATTACCGTTTTGAATTCGATAATCAAATTATTATTCTCACTTTATCCATATTCGAGTTTTTAACTGAACGTGCATTTCTGGTCTCTATGGATTCGATACCCTTTGCTGTGCTACTTTGAACTGTTCTCTGCAGTACTAGTTTAGGATTAAATTCTTAGCCTATCACTGAGTCCCCTCATGAATCTCCTGACTTTGACCTTCTCATCATCAAGCTCACGACCCACATACTTCTTAAGTCGGTTGAACTCGGCCTCATATTCCCGCACACTTTTAAAACCTTGGTGCAACTCCAGGAATTGGCCTTCCAAACGATCGAAAGCTTCCTGTGGGAAGTACTTTTCTCGGAACTTCTCACAAAAACTTTCTCATGTGGTGATGTGCCTTCGACTTGAAGCACTTAACCACCAAGCATGTGTATCCCCATCCAGATAGTGCACTACTATGTCCCACTTATACCCTTCAGGACATCGGGTAGACTCAAAGTTCCTTTGCATCCGTGACACCCAAGCATCCGCTTTAATCGGATATGTGCCACCGGAAAAGAACTTAGTGCCTAAACGCTGCATATGATCCATGACCCTTAGGTAAGTTGGAACATTAACCGGAGCTTATTCTTCCATGTCCACTTCTGGTGGATCCTCATCCCCAACAGGTGGTACTGGACCGCCTCCAGCTCCGGGTAGCCTTTCCAGGACTTGTGCTAGCATCATCAGGACTGCTTCAAGTCCTGCCTGACCTGCACCACCACCACTACCCATTTTCCCTTGGTTCGCATTCCCCTGATTGTGATCTTGATTCTCACGATTTTCATCACCTGCATTTTTCCTATTTCCTCTAGTGTTCCTCCTCATCTGCAAATAGATTATACATAAGTTAATCTCAAGATTAAATTTTCCAACACACACTTGGCAATGAGAAGACTTACAGCGGTAAAGGCAACTTGAAAGATGGATTTTCCAACAACCCTTATATATTAAACTCAGCCTAGTACCGTATATGCTCTGATACCACTTTGCAACGACCCAACCTACTTTTATAACTAGGCCATATGAGGTTCTAACTTTACTTAGGCAATTTTCATGCAATATTTAACATTTCTTTTAAATTTGTAAGTTAAAACATGCATCCATCATTCATAGATTAAACCAGTTTAATACATTTCCGCTATACATGCCTTTACAACTTTAATCTACCCAACTTAACCAAAATGCACCATCCTTCCTTCCTTAGCCTTGATTTCCGCAAGCTGTCTCATTCCTTAGCAACACCTGCGAACACATAGGAGGCATAAGCAATTGCTACTTTGCTTAGTGAATGCGGTTTAATCCGCACCACTTTGCTCAAACAGATCAGTTCCCAACAGTTAATCAATTTGATTTAGCTAAGTTCAGTTCTAGTTTTATACTTAACCATTTTTCACATTTTTATATCAACCAGATAGACTATCCCGGTCATCCAGACGCATGCAGACTGGTCGTTAGTCTAACTGAAATTGGCATCATGCCTTAACATTGGCATTACACCCAGTACACGGTTCACATGACCATTTTAGTACTTTCTGGCATTCATGGCCATTTAATTCTCTTATAAGGCTCACATGGCCCATTTTACGCACTGATCGGCTCACACGGCCATCAGTTCAGTTTATCGACTCACATGGTCGTACACTCAGCAACTTTTCCCATAGATCATGCATCCGGTGTATATGACCATCGGATCATGATGTCATACCACAAAAGCATCGGTAAGGTCACACACGATCATCCGAACGACACCATAGACTTAGACTATCACGCAGACAAGTCTAATATACAGGTTAAAACACACTCAACTTAGTAAACCGGTCATCTGAATGATGCTTTTGAACCACGTTCTGATCACCCATGAACTGCTTCTCTTGACTGATGCGGACACTCGAATCGAACCCACGAACTGAATACACCAACACGTACTGATCTTCCCAACACACAAACTTTCTCTCACTGACGCACTTTCTCTCTCTCTATAAACTGATAATTTTGTAGAAAAGTTGAAATGTGCGCAGTAGTCTGGTATTTATAGGGAAAAACCATGCACGCATGCACCAGTACGGTTCAACACGTCCTCCCACGCGTAGTCCGAATCAATACGCGTCCATGCGCGCTGAACGTGTTCGAAGGCGGGTTGAAATCACAACATGGACCCGGATACGCGTTGCTTGTCGGCTCGGGTCCCACCACTCGAGAAAACCACCCGATACGAACAGAAGACGTGTTGATCATCGATTCAGGTAGTGCACTAACTGAACCACCCGATAATGAGACGACAGCGCATCACGCACGTTTCCGACTGACTGAACCATTCGACAATGCGAACCATCGCATAAACTCCACATTGTCCCAAAAACTGCACATCGTCCTGACTGACGATCCGACTATGCGCATTCATCAAGTAAAATGCGCATGGTCACCATCCAATCATCGACCAAACTGACTGATTCCGAACGTTTTGATCAAACTCTCGATCAAACTGCCCATTTATGCAAAAATCATGTTCTGAACTGAAGTTCCCACATCATCGGGTAACTTTTGCGCATGGTCAGTACATGAACTGACTGGTTCGACCAGTTTACACCTTTTCTCGGCCAAACCACCCTTAAACTGATTTTATCCACTTAAACACCAACTTTCCAGTCTAACAGCATCACTTGGCTTGATTTTTGACTGGTTGGCTCACGATCGGATTCTCGACCAACTTGGCTCGGTCACTCGGCCAAAACTTGGCGGATCACGGGTACTACAATTATCCCAATGGAGTACATTACCACACCAAGCATCACCAACGCCATGAAAAACGCCATTGAGGAGCTGAAACCCTTCAAGAAGACGGACAAACCCCCAAGGATGGACTAGAGGACCGAGATAACAGACTGTATTCTCACAGGTAAAGAATTGGAGCACAAATGGAAAGCACGGCGCCTCCGAGTGAAGGTCGCAAGATATACAACCATTGATGTCCGGCTTTACAAAAGATCCACCTCAGGCATCCTACTACGCTGTATCAATGGAGACGACATACAACAAGTCCTCGCCAAACTACATGATGGTGATGGCAGAATTCATTCGTGCGGACGATCTCTGGCCTTAAGAATAAAAAACACAAACATTAATGGCCAACCATGCTACGGGACAGTCAGGAATATTCTAGGAATTGCGAGATGTGTTGATGCCTCGGACCAATAAACCAAGCGCCCACAGAGCCGATCAGTGCATCAACACACCCATACCCGTTCATGAAGTAGGGAATGGACTTTGTAGGACCGTTCCCGGTGGCAACAAACAAGCATAGGTACCTGCTAGTAATGACCGACTACTATATCAAATGGGCAGAGGCGGCATCGTACTCATCCATCAAGGCTAAGCAGGTGCAAACACAACAAAACTAGCCACTAAAACAGTTACATAACTATTCATTTCAAAATAAAAAACCAAATTTCGCTAACGATCCATCACGCAAATATGAGTTGCTGCAGGTACAAGACTTTATTTGGAAGAACATAATCTGTCGATACAGCATCCATACGAGATTGCAATAGATAACAGCACCAACTTCTGCGCAAACATGGTTGAAAGCTTTTGTGCCAGGTGGATGATAAATCTTGCGGTAGCAAGTCACCTCAACCTACTTAACATTAACTAACCTTACACTTTTGTTAAAATAGGTGGAAGATCCGGCTGAAAAATTCCACACCAAGATACCGACAAGGAAACAGACAAGTTGAAACCATCAATAAATCCATCGTTGATGGACTCAAAAAAGGTTGGAAGCCAAGAAAGGACTTTGGGTCAACGAGCTAGACGGCATCTCATGGTCCTACCAAACCACATCGCGGCAGTCGAAAAACCAGACTCCCTTCTCTGTGGCACATGGGATTGAAGCACTAGCTCCCTCCGAGGCAGCTATTTTCAGCCTTCGTCGACTCAAGCTACCAGAAGAAGAAAACACAAACAACAAGATGCTGCTCGACTTGCTTGACGACATAGAAAAAGTAAGGGATCGAGCTCTCATACGACTAAGAAAAGGAGGTTCGACGAGGGAGACCTAGTTCTACGAGTGACCTATGCAAATACAGCAGAAGAAATGCAGGCAAACTGGGAGCTCAGTAGGAAAGGCCATACAAGGTGTCGAATGTGGTCAAGCGTGGTGTTTACGAGCTCAAGACGCTGGATGGAACGCCGACAATGAACTCTTAGAACGCAACCAAACTAAAACATGTATTACTAAGGGAATTTTTACTACGAACTACGGTCTGGCTTGATCCCCGATTCCGGGGTATGTAGGAAACCCTTTCGGGTGCAGCTATTTTACTTAATAAAACTATATTTTTATTTTTTTAGTTACAGTGTCTCGGTAGACTACTTTTCTTCTAATTCAACCATCTGACTCGAAACCCAAAATCCGAGTCGTAACTCACGCATAACCTATCCAATATGGGTGTGCTCGACGAGATCAAAGTTTTCTCTTCATTGGCTAGAAAGACCATCAGAATGCCAAGGTGCAACTCGCGTACTCCTAAAGATGAGTACTGATCAAGGTCAAAGTAACCTTGCCTGAGCTACAAGCTCCATTTTAAAAGCCGAGTTCCAACTCGCGTATTCCTAAAGAGAATATACGGCGAGACTATCATCTCTTCTAAAAGATTGTATATGAGAAGAGCCGCTGTGCAGGTCAGCCCCCTTTAAAATCATATGGTCTGATAGGTGTTCAGCCCGCACAAGGTGCTAGAGCAACATCCTATTTTGTCAATGTTCATTAAAACTAACAATAAAAAATGATTAACGGAAATAAAAACAGGTGATAATAGTTCCTCACCGAATTAACACGTCTCATTAATACCAAAAAGAGAAAGGAAGTTACATTGTTCTTATTAACAAAAAGAAACACTAATGAATTTCTAGCTAGCTACAACTTTGGACGAAACTAACATGAGAAAAACTATAGAAGAAATAGTTGTACAACATGTAAGTGCAGATCCTAACCCTAAGAAAATAGTGAAATATGGTCCAAAGGCGCAACACCCCTAACCCCTCGGCGTTGTAGGAACGCTAGGATCGGTTTCGGCAGCAGTACTCGGATTCTCTTGAGCAGGCTACACTAGGTTGGAGTCGTGATTAGTGAACTAAGACGTAAAGCAGAAATCCTCTTCATACACATCGAGCACGTCTAGCTCGTCGAATTGAGTCTTATACTTGATAAAATTAGCTTCGATCTTTGCCATGGTCTCTGCAGGGACAACTCCACCTTCGGCCACTATATGTTAAACACAGTTTAGAGTCCCTTGGGCCTGGCCGAAGAGCTGGATGATAGGATTTGCCTTGTTGCGATCGTTGAAATGGTGCTGAAGTTTCTCAAGCTTCGTCGCGCATTTCACCTGGGTCTCCCTTCGTGCAAGTACGACCTGTGCAGCTCAGGGAAGAAGGAGCTGTTTCGTCTCACTTTCATGCAGCTTCTCAAGTTTTGCATGAGCGTTTTTAAGCTCGGCGCTGATCCTGTCCAAAGCCACTTTCATCTTGGCATGTTCGGATACGGCTCTACCCTTTGCATCCTCAGCTTCCGCTTTCAGGGCAGTAAGTCGTTCAGTAGTAGACTTCGTAATTTCATCCATCTGCAACTTCAGGCTAGAAATTTTTGTATCCAGCTCGGCAACTACCCCATCCTACTTGAACACCTTCAGGTGACTTGCAGCGACCTGCTTCTTCCCCTTTTTGATGAGCTTTGAAAGACGGACGAGCTCGTCGTTGTTACCGCTTAGAGGTTGCATCTTGTTTTCATAAAACGCGACAAGCTCTTTCTTCTTCGCCAAAGTCTAAACATTGTAGGGTTTTGGTGGATCAGAACAGGCAGTCGATAATAAGAAAGGTTAAAAAATCATGATAAATTACCTGGAAAGCTTTCCAAGATAGAGTTTGTCTTAAACAAATGGCACGCCCTGGCTCGAAAATGTGAATGTCCAATCCTTCTAAGGCTTGTGGTGACCACCAGCCTAGGACTCTATTGCATCATTAGGGTTGTACTCCAGATCCTTCAAGCCATCACCCAGCTCAAGCTCGTCCTCCTTTTCTTCATTATCATCATCACCACCGAGAAGACCTTTGACTTCCTCGGCAATGGTTTGCAGATCACCGTCTTCAAGACCAACATCCATCTTCATCTCTTTGAGAATCTGAGAGACAGTCGGTCCATCACAAAAACTGTGATAGGTGGAATGATGCTAGGATCAGCAGGAGGATTTTCAGCATATGTTCTATGTTCCCCAGCAAGAACATTATCGCCTAGCGTCTGCTCCTCAATAGGAGCGTCTTTTCTTGATTTTTGTTCCCCAGCAGGAACTTCTTTCTTACTCGGGTTTCCCTCGAATCAACGACTACTACCTCGGAGGAACCACTGTCCCAGTTAGAAGAACGCCTCCTTCTCATTTGTAAAGGAGAACAATCGTCCTCGCTGCCAGTAGAGGCATAGACCATTTTCTGCTTCCTCTTTGACGAGGAAGACTTCTCCATTTCAGTCGAGTAATCAACCGACATCTTTGGGCGACCCATTTCTTTCTTGATCTTCTTGATTGGACAGACATTAAGATCCCAACTAAATGTTAGAGAAGCAACAGATTGGCGTCAATAAAAGTTAACTAGAAGAATGCCGAGTATTCCATTATTATCCATACTTGTGTTGGTACGTGGAACGCTCTCTTTAACGCGATCGTAGTCAAAGACTCGAATGTCGACTATTCTAGAAGAACGAATTCTCTCGATGGCGTCTAGGAAGTTTGTAGGGAAAGGTCTGGATTTAAAGTGCATATTGCAATAAGGCAAACCGTGAAATCAGATTGACAATGAGTATAAACTTACGGCTCGACTATCCTAGGTGGTATCTACCAATGGTTTCAGCCCATTTCTTCTTGATGATTCTTTCTATGTCAACCACAGACTCGGGTGTAACCTTCAAGAAAAAATACTTTCCCTTCCAGTCATAGATCTTCGTGTTGGCCGAAGTGTCAATCAACTTGTATTTGGCTTTAAAATTGATGTAGACAAAACCCGTGTTCAACTTCATCTTCTTTTGGGTGACTAGGTTGATCGACGTCATGTTTTCTAGGTATTTGACGCACCTGAACACTAAATTCTTGACCAAGTGCTAGGAAGCCAATCATATGCCTTATCGAAGCAGTTGACAACTGCAAGATGGTAATCTTCCATCTCGCACAATAAGATATTAACAACTTGGGAAGGGGGAGCCACATACGGAATTCCTAAAAAGAGACTTGTATAAGAAAATTTAGCCTCGTGGGCAATCCCAAGGCCTTTCATGCGGCTCAGGGATCAGAAAAGGGATCCTATTGAAAAAATATAAGTCACGTGCTAGATCTTGCAATGTTTGCTCTGTGCATTTAATAGGTCGGAGGCCAGTGAGCTTATCGTCAGGCTGAATCCAATTACCAAACTAGCTCTTTCTTCTGGTGTAATTTGCACCTTGTCGCTACCCAGATCATCGCGAGAGGCAGAAGATTCAGCTAGGTCAAGTCGGGATGAAGACATTGGTTTCGGATATGTTACCGAGGTAGTTGGGGATAATTTACCGAGGTTTAAGTAATCTATAGAGAGAAACTAGAGAGAAGGAAGAGCGTGTGTACCTGCAAAGGAATTTCTGGAAATGGAATTGTGACAAATGAAAGTTTTGAGGGGTATTTATACTTTCGAAGGAACCAGCTACCGGGAAAGCGAATCATTGCGCGTGGATATCTAGGGTTTGGAGCGACGCTTTAGCTCCCCTCTACAAAATGATTCAAAAAAGCTACAAAGACAGTTGGCATTCTTTTAACCTAAATGGACTATTGACCTCCAACTCGTCCGTCAACCTAATAAGATCGAAGAACTGGGGGGACTAACTGTTGATATTGGGTTTGTCACCCAATCAGAAGTCCATTTCGGTTAAAGGCCCATCCAATTGCAAAGAAGCTAGAAGTCGACGAGCATGGCCTTAGGATGGAAGCCCGGCCCACATCAAAAGCCCAATTTCTTTAATTATAGAATTAGGGAAAACTCTTATGTTTAAGTATAAATATCCATGTAGTCATTCTTCTTTGCCAATAATAAACTCTTGAGATTATCTAGCAACCCACAAGATTATAGTTTAACCTAAAAATTATACCTTGATTCAACACCATGCCTAAAACCAAGATAGATATAGTAATCCTACACCTTTTGTAACAACTATTGCTCTATTTGTTATGTGTAGGTCTATTTTCTATCTTCCATAATTATACTATAGATGGAAGTTGCACAATTTCACAAATGTGAGTGCCACATCGGGTATCCAATACCAAAATAGTAGAATGATAATCAATAACTTTTCCTTCTACAACACTTATACATGGAAAAGAAGTGTCTAACCTATTCTTTTCAACTTCTCTAAGTATTTCTTGTAACTTCTCTTCCAATACCCAAAACCATTACATTCATAGTACTCGTTATCACCAAGAAGGAGTGGGTTTAGACTTTTAAAACGGCTTAGACTTTCAGAATTCACAATCCAACTTGTCTTACCAAATCATTTGTCTTTACCTTGTTTCCTTTCTTAAACTTTTTCATTCTTTTGTACATTTAGTGCATTAGGGTTTTCCTCCAAGCATCTCATGCAATCCAATCAAAGTTCATAGCAAATTGTTATAACTTGACGACAATGACTACAAGATAAGGTCACCAACTAACTCTTAGCTAATAAGACAATCCATTTTTTCCAAGTTATCGATATAACCCATCATCTTTATGACATTTGAACTAACTAGATGGTCTATTGATAACTTGCACTCTTTGAGATATTTAACTATTATATCTATCAACTCGTGCTTGTCCTGAAACATCCTTTCAGACTAATTATCATGTATACTGGAAATTTCTTGTTCTCATATTTGCTTTTAAAAATCCGAGTTAATGGTTGCCAATATAAGAAAATAGACATAAACCCTATCTTTGAAATGCTTATCCAAACATTCATTTCTTCATGTGGAATATTTGTCTTATGCTCCTAAGAAATTTCCTTCTCAAGCATGATCACATGAAAAAGCACTATGAGAGTTTACATAACTATAGAAAGAATTAAAGAAGTTAATAGTTCAAGAGATAATCAAAATCAATTCACCCAAAACTTTCCCGATCTTTCTCTCTCTAAAATCTCTCCCTTCTCTCTTCACCGTTGCTTGCTCTCAACAGTTTACCTCGTTCGGCGCCGGGCTTATTTTGAATGATTTTCTTTCTTATTCGGCTTTTACCCCATCTCTTTTTGTCTCCATCGACTCAAGCGAATCTCTTTTGCTCCTTTCTTTCCATACATGGTCTCCTTGTGTTGCATGTCTTTTCTGATGATCGATCCATTCTTTCCCTTCTGTTTCCAACCATTCCTCATGGTTGGATCTGGATGTTCCAGGTACAGAAGCTTCTGGCGACCAAACGCTCCATATCGGCGAGTTGCATGAGGGCTTTTGCCCTAGATTGGGTCTCTCTCGGTAGATTTGGTTCTGTTGCAGATGAAGATTGGCAAATCAGGAGTCTCAGCCATGGTATGCGGTTGATTGAAGCACTAGGGTTCCTTGTTGCCGGTTTCTATTTGGGGTTTGGTTTTGATTTTGGTGTGACTGATTTGAAGATCGGCGCCTACGTCTTGCCATCGGGACTTGTCTGGACAGCTTGCGGGAGTCTTCTTCTTATTGTGTCATGGTCGACAATTTCTGCAGATTCGGTCATTATTGGAGTTCTCGGTGGAACGATTCAGCCGCTGATCCTTTCCGGCGACTCTTTCGGCCCCTCCTCCGGCAGGCCCAATCTCAGAAGCTCGACGACCCAAGCCCATCCCAGCTCAGGAAGTTGCTTTTTGAGGCTTTTGGGCTCTTGCATTGTTCATGGGCTGGATTTTTTGTCTTTTTTATGGGCTTTTGTTTTTTGTTTGTACATATGGTCCAATAATGGTCAACTTATTTGTATTAGATCAAGGAAAAACCGCTATTAGGGATAGCCTCTTGCGTTCATATCCCGCATCGGTTGTATTCCAAAAAATTGGGATTAGGGGTGTCATCTCTAGGTTTAATGTAAAACCTAGATTAAGGTCTCCTATGGGAGTAATATTAGTTTAGTTTTAGATAATCTGACATCTTACCTCAATGTAAGGTCATATACCCAGTTTGGGTTTGTATTTCCCCGAGTGGGATGCTTTCTTCCCTTTGATGGGGTCTTTGTTCTATGATTTAATATAAAGTAAGTTGACAAAAAAAATAGTTCAAGAGATTTTGAGCATTCTTAACAATTAAAAAAACTCACGCTAAATATGATTTTAATGTTCCAAGATCCATATTTCACTAGAATCCAAGTGAACTTTGGCTCAACCCCTGAATATCTAGCTATTTAGGTAAGCAACATCTTTGCTAATTATATCTAATATAACTCTTGATTATGGATAACATCTTATGTCTTATCCAACCCTATGTCTCTAAGCCTAAAACTGTTTCGATAGCCTAGTAAAGTAAACCAATCTTATTAAATATGCTGCTTTGGCAGACCTGCCATACAAGAAAATTTTGTCTGTTACCAATTGTCTCATTCTTAAAAAATTGCAGACTGCTGCTTTGGCAGACCCGCTGGTAAACAGGTTTTTACTCCTATCTAGCAAGTAATCCTAAACTACTTGACTTTCGATGTAGTATTTAGGTGTCAATTCCAGTTCAAGATGCAATTAACTAATTAGTCCTTATGAGAATTACGTTCAGTCTAAACGATTAAAAATTGATTATGATTATCGAATAAAACGTGCAATGATTGAAAACGAGATTTAATGTAAAGCGAAGAATGCTATAATAAAAAGGCTAAACAAACGAGCTAAGGCAACAAATCGGGTGATCAATGACTTCCTAAGACGCTCTATGCTAACAATTAACTGCTAATCCTTGGTCTAAGACTCACATTTATAGACTAATCCACTCTCGTGGTACTAATCCTTTTCCTAAACATGCAACTAATACAATCTCTTGACTAATCCACAAGATTAAGAATCTAATCTATACTCAACCACTAAACTAACTAACACAATCTCTTGGCTAGGCCTCATTTAGCATACAAAGATTGATTCAGGAATTCTATCAAACACCTTTCAGGCGATAATTTTCCTATGATCTAGATTCAATTTATCAGGTTAAACATAGCGTTAAGAACATCTATTGTATGAAGATTTAAGGTTTGTAAAACCTAAACATCTAGATTCGCCATCAAATCACCCTAATCTACCTAGCCCATTTGCTTAATGAAACTACTCACAACCCATAAAGAAAACACAGATTCTCATGTCAGAATTATGTTTTCCCATGGATGAAATGGAATAACAAGAATTAAGATAAGAAATTGAATACTGAAATCAAAATGACTAAAAAGAAGTAGACAAAGGTTCTTAGAGAGAATTTCTAAGATAAATATAGAATGAAACTTAGGTTTTTCTTCAAGTGTTTTAAAACAAGATTTTTTCTCTTTTAGTACCCGATATCGGCCGGTACAACCGGTACGGCTGGCCGATATCGGTACCGGTCCAACTCTGCCAATACTTCATAGTCGGTACACCTGTACCGGTCCAGGTGTACCGGTAGCTTATGCCCGGTACTCCTTGTGTGCAATTGATATCGGCCGATTCCAACCGATACACCCCAACTGGTATGGGTGTATCGATTGGAATGTACCAGTTTTGGCCCTCCGAGACGGGTATCGGTCTATTTGACCGATACATGTGGCCGATACCATGTCCGGTTTAGCTCCTTCAGCTTCTTTTGGCTTCTTTTCCCTCGGTTTTGACTCGGATAAGCTCCATCTTCCTTAGGTACCTGAAATATGCAAAAGAATGCAAAATGCAACCTAAACTATTATAAATGCAAATGAAACTAACCAAAACAAGAACTAAATTGATGCCTAAAGTGGATAAAAATGCAATACATCAACTCCCCCAAACTTGTCCTTTGCTTGTCCTCAAGCAACCCGCAAAGGATAGTGAGTGGAAGAGGTTTAAAAGCGGAAACCTCAGAACCAAAGTATGTTTCTAAAATAGGTGAAATCATTGTCCAAGTTACTAGTTATAAAGTGCGAACCAATCTAGTCCTACTTAAAAATCTTAGCCTTACTCATCACAACTTAATCGAGATCGATCCTAACTTCCACATGCATTCAAATCCATTCATCTCTTTAACATTCATTCAAATAGGAATCGTGACTCAAGCTATGCACAATCAATGGACTTATTTGGTTCAGGGACTGGTTTGAGAGAAAAAAATGATCTCTCTTTGCCGCGGTTTTTCAAATCAAAGTAAGGATCACTCAAAAAGGAAAAGAGCTTTAGTAGAATGCTAAAGGTGAGAACACATGGATGTATACAAGAATAGGATTCCATCTACCAAATACCCAAAAGCTCGAAGCTTTGCATAAAGAACATGGAGAAGAATCCTAATCTACCCTTTAACCACAACAAAAACCATCCTAGTTGTCTACCCTTTTTCATTGAAACTCTTGTCAATCATAAACTTAAAAGGAGGATTTACTTCTTTTTCTAGCATAGCGGATTGGTTGTTCTACTAACTCCAAGGGCTCAAGGCTTTCTCTTTTCTTTCTTCTTCTAATCGCTTTTGCACCACGCCGTACCCTTTTATTTGCTTTTTCTTTTCTTTTCCCAATCCTTTACTAGGAAATTCCTTTTCATTTTTATTTCTTTGATCCTTTCCTAAGCTTTTTAAAACATTCTTTTTCCCTTTTTCAACCATGATCAAACCGGCAATCTAAATCCCAAATATCCCAATTCATTCCCGATCCATTCCGAACCTAAGCCTATCTAGTCCAAAAGCCTTGAACTAGAACTACATGAAATCCAATCCTTGTCAGTTCAAACGTAACACTTTCTACCAAGCTCTTTTCATAAAAGTCCTACCACTCAAAAATCAATTTATGGCTTGAATAAGGTTGGCTTAAGGTAGGGAAACTACTTGGACTAAAAAGAGTGGTAAAAATCGAATAAGATAGTCCAAATATGTGTATTCTATCCACAAGTCCAAATCCAATGCATAGACATGATAATTAGAAATAAAATTAAGGTTCTAATAGATAGAGATGAATTTCAAATCAAAGCATGTTTCCGAAAGGCAAAGATCATACAAATCCATATTCCAAGCAAGGTTCAATCTTAGTTCGGATTCGACTAGCTAGCAATAGACAACTAATAACTTGGACAATGAATTCAACTAGCAAAGAAACATACTTACAAGGCATTTTCATCACCGATTTCCTATGCATATGATGCAATCTAAACAAAATCAAACTAAATGCATTTTTTTGAAATTTTTAAATTTTTCAATTTTTTTGGTTTTTTGAAAACTTTAACTATCTACAATGCAAATGATGCATGATAAGAAACGAAATCGAAACTATATTAGCTACGGTCCCTCCCCCAAACTTAAATCACACGGTCCATGTGTGTAATAGAAGTCGAAGAAAGGGACAAAAAAGGAAAAAGAAATAAAAACCAAATGCGATATTTACAAAGGATGACATGTGTACCTAGTAGTGGTTTGAACCATTGTCCCCGTAATCATCCGAAGAGAAAGTAGGGGACTCATTGTCGGAAGTAGGTGGAGGGGGTTGGCGCTTGATCCTGTGCGGGTGTGGACGTGTGCGTAATGGACGGCGCATGGGTTGGGTCTCACTCTCATATGGTTGTGTCCCGGTGGAAGATCCCTCTTCTCAAACAACTAAGTCTAAATGCCTCGGTCCTTGAGGGTCGACGGTGTTGTGAGATCCACAACTTGCACAACTAAAGCCCTTCTTTACTAATTTCGTCAAGCTTCGAAGCTCGGCAACTACCTTCTTCAGAGTTTGGTCTTGGTATTTGCTCCATCGGCTCAAATTGTAATGAGCATAGATGTCCCTTAACGGGCCCGGTTGAAGGGGTGGTTAGGGAGCGGCTGTAGTATCGAGCGTGACCATAAACCGGATGTTCTGCCCAATCGGTAGTGGGGCGATGATGAGGTGGGCTCTTAGCTCTAGTTGCTCTTTTCTTGGTTACCGTAATCGGTTCCAGTGACGGCCCTGCAACCGAATTGTAATAATCTCTAAGTGCAGGTTTGAACCGTATGTTGTCTCGGTCGTTCGCCAAGCGAGTAATCTCCTGGTTAGGTAGCAAGGCTGTTCGGACTTCCCCATGTCTTGGGTAGTACCGATAGGCGAACTTGTCCTCATGTTTCCCAGCTAAAAACCCAAGACGGTCGAGATAATGAACGTCCATGAGCTTCGGCTCTTCACTCTTTGGTTCGCACTTCAGCTTGTACCTCTTGAATATCGGTGTAATCCAACCACCGATAGTTATCTGAGGTGACTTGTCTCTGCATTTGCATGCCCATTCTTGAATCCCGAGCAAATGGTTCAAGAACATCTTTAGTGGACTCGGACGATCCTCATCCAAATTTGCGAAATAGTTCTCTTCTCTATAATAGTATTCGACAAACTTTGCAATCCCGAACTTCATCAGATGAAATTCCCCCTCTAGGATAGAACCAGCTTCTTTCCTAGCAAAGATAGAATGTGTGAGGATTTTGTGCACATACCGAACCGCCGGATGGCGAATATCTGCACTCTTTGTTCTTCTAGCAAAGAACCTCTCCGAACCAATAGTTCTCCAGCACAGGTTTGTTTCCTCTTGAACTTTAACACATGTCTTCTTTCCTTTCGCTGAGAACCCGTAAATCTCTTCAAGCTGATCGAAAGAATATCTATGTTGTCTTTGTCTCCAACCCAAGAACATTATCCACCGGTTACGCAAATCAACCTCTAGCGAGGCTAAAAACAAACACGTGTTGCGCTGGTTACCCTCATGCTTCACTCCAAGCATTAACTCGATACCCATTCCCCGCATAATTTCCCGGACATCATCCTCAATGCCCAAAGTTGATAGTGTTTCAACATCGGGAAAATGGGTTGAGACAAAAGCCATCTTCATCAATCGATTGAACCTCTCTCGNAAAAGTGGTTGGCATGGACGAGTTCAAGCACACATTTCCTCAGTCCATTCGGGGTTGTCTCGAATGACCGGTCCACCGGAACT